>PVJL010003216.1:144337-165158 GCA_004026885.1 Lyroderma lyra
CCAAAAAAAAAAAAAAAAAAAAAAAAAAAAAAGAACAACACAGCATTACTATATGATGCAGCAATTCCACTTCTCAGTGTATTCCCAAAAGAACTGAAAGCAAGGACCAATATTTATAGCAGTATTATTCACAATAGACAAAAAGTGGAAACAACCCAAATGTCCATTCACAGATGAATCAATAAACAAAATGTGGTATAAAAAAAAAAATACAACAGAATATTATTCAGCCTTAAAAAGGAATGAAATTGTGGTGCATGCTACAACATAAATGTGAACCTTAAGTATACTATGCTCAGTGAAACAAGCCAGACACAAAAGGACAAAAACTGTATGATTCCACTTATTTAAGGTACTCAAAATAATTAAATTCAATGAGACAGAGAGTAGAATGGTGATTACCAGGGTCTAGGAAGAGGAGTTACTATTTAATGGGAAGATAATTCAGTCCGGGATAATGAAAGTTCTATAGACAGTGGGGACGGCTGCACAACAATGTGAATGTACTTAATGCCACTGAGCTGTACACTAAAAAAGTGGTTAAAATGGTAAATATTATTGTGCATATTTTACTATCATTAAAAAAAAATGTATCTAGTCATCCTAACTCCTAGATTATTCCATTAATTCTACATTTTCCAAGTCTTTTATTAGAATCACCTTGAGATCTTTTGAAAGGATAGGCCACACTCTCAGGTTAAAACATAAGTATCAATATTTTTTCATCTCTCAAGGTAATTCCATAGCCAGACACATTTGGGAACCACTGCATTAAACTATATTTCTGTATCCCTCATAGTAATTTTTATAATTTCTGAAATTTACAGGTATAACTTCAGTATCAAGTATTCTTAACATATCCCCTTGAAAAAATGTATTCTTTAACATATCCCCTATATTAAAATTCAGAAGATAAAACAACTTATCTATGAATTTTGTTCATACTTCTGTTCATTTAGCGAACACACTACTGACCTTATACAGTAAAGAATACTTAGAAAGTAACAACATATTCTGGTTTACTACTTCAAGTGCTATGCAAGCACTTTTTATAATCTTGTATTTCCCCAATATAATTTTTAAGTATTTTGTTTTACTATTTCCTGCCACTTTAGGAAGATGTAGGTACATTACGTTACAGTGGTCAATGGGGTCCACAATCCTGTCTCATAATTTCCATGTCCTATAATCCAGCCCCAACACTGGAAAGCTTTATGACTTTGGACAAGTTATTTAACCTCTCTGTGTTTCAGATTTAACAACTGTTAAAATTGGAGTAATTATAGGGTTGTTGTGAGAACGGAGCTGATACATATTAAGCCCTAATTTCTAACACTGCCTGGCCAGTTCAGCTTAAGCAAAGGTTTCTCACTCCCCTTTCCCCCTCAGAAAATAATTTCTCTATTACCATCAATATGTAAAACCAACAGTTCAAAAAGACAGATAATTTATGAATTTGTAATAAGAATCATAGTAACAAATGAGAGTAAGAAAAGCTTAACTGGGAGGAAAAGAGAGAGAAAACAATCTTCCTTAAACTTAATTTTTCTCATAAACATTTCTGGAAAGCATGAGAATGTAGAAAACTGACCATGCAAATTCTAATGACTCAGCATTGTGGAGAAATTTCATGGGTCATAAGTACTATTATATCACTTAACATTTCAGAAATAGAATGAATAATAATCTTGATAATAGACATTAATGACAGGCTGCAAGGAGGAAAAAGAGACAGTACCTATGCCCAACCTGGCAAATAGTGGGTACCTTGACATGAAGAAGAGGTTTCCCCTACCTTTGAGGTTCTACAAAACACACAATTTAGCATACAATTCTAAGAGAGTTCACAGATCAAAGAAAAGATATCTTTTATCATAAACACTACCAAGCTCAGTTGGGATTAAAGTCCTAGAATTTTGCTTTTAATGCAACAGCCAATATACAGATGTGACTATCAGGCACTTAACATGTGGCGAGTCCAAATTCAGATGTACTCTAATACAGAATATATGTTAGATTTCAAAGGTTTAGTTAAAAAAAAAAAGTAAAACATCTCAATACCTTTTGTATCTTTAATTACATGCTGAAATTATATTTTTAATAAACTGGATTAAATTATTAAAATTAATTTCACCTTTTAAAAAACTTTTTAATGTGCCTAGAAGATTTAAAATTACATGTGGCTCACATTATATTTCTATTCTTAGAAGACAAGAGGAGGGGAAATGAGTCCTTAGTAAACATAATAGTATTATATTATGTTTTAGCTCTTAGCTTGCACAGAAGTTCAGATTTTCAGTGGTACTGAGGAATCCAACCCAAGGACATCATCATAAAGCTATATAAAATGGATACTATATCTCCAGAGGAGACTTGAATCTTATGGTGCTTGTACGTAATTAAAATGTTGGAGAAAAAGGACTGTGGAAAAGCCACAGGTGTAGTGGAAGATAAAGACAGCTTTATGGGTGAAATTTAAAGTATAATCTTTTATGTACTGCCTTGAAAACAAAATCAACCTTGACCAACTTCTTTAGTGAAGCTCCTGTTGCTTTAATTATAAAGTGTAAACACTCTGCTGTAAGCAACACCATCTACACTACCCAATACTAGACATAGTAGCACTTAAAATGTGACTTGTACAAATAAGAAACTGAACTTTTAATTTTATTTTTTTCGATTAGAAAATTGAAATTTCAATAGCCACAAGTGCTGGTGGCTATTACATAGTACAGTTTTAAAACTTTTTTAAAAGAGAAAAATTAAATTTCCTTATTTCATCCTGGTATTCTTGTTACAATTAATTTCATACAAATACTTAGGGATGTACTCCTCTGCTTCCTGTAAATTTTTCTCTGCTTCACCTCAGAAGATCAAAACTCTCCCTCTGTGGACCAGATTTTTTGCTAATATTTAACTCTTAATTCCAGAACCCAAAATAAGGGCTTAGGATACACAGAACCAGATATTTGAGCCTATCATCTTTATGTTATACATTCAGCAAGAATTTATTTATTCTATCCTGTATGTATGTAATGCCTTTTAAAATTGGGGTTAAAGATAATTATCTTACAAAGTAGAGTAAAAAGTCTCCAAGTACAGTTACCAACTAAACAGTTTATTTTTTGCATAGAAATTAATTATATGGCTACTTCTGTAGTTGAGGGAATGGGGTAAAATTAAGGGATATACTAAAATCAAACATATTTCCCTAAAGACTTATTTACCTTCCCATGCAAACTCAACTGGCACCTACCGGACCTCCTATGTCAATACATACTATAAGATATTGAACTAGCTGTCTTAAAAATTTGCTATAATCAATTCAACATGAAAAACAACTTAACAAACATAAGAAAGTTCTTTTCTGGAAATGCAACAAAATGGTGGTGTGAGAGGGACCTCCGAAAAACTCCTTGGAAGATCACAACGAATAAAACACCTATACCTCAACCAAGGACCCTCTACACATGGCACAATCACACCGAAGAAATCCACACATCGCATTAAGGTATATACCTGCAGGCAGGCATAAGATTAAACAAGAGAAATAAAGGGAAGAACAGAGATGCAGCTCTGCATGGATTCCTGCTTGGACCTCTACCACTGGGGGAGGGAGAAAGAAGGCAGCGGGAGGGCTTGGGGCCTCACTTGGTCCACGGGACAGAGGAAACAGGGCTCAGACGCAGGGGCATAAGATACCGCAACAACCTGACTTTGGCCCCCGGAGGTGTAGGCCGATCTGCAAAACACTGCGGCCGGACTTCGCTCCCATTCCCAGAGAAGGGGCAGCAACTGGACAGTGAAGAGATGCAGCACTGGCTGGGAAGGCGAAGGAGAGAGGCGGCTTCGTGAGCATTTCTCCGCCCACAACAAGGACAACCTGAGAGACCAGCAAAAAGAAGACTGACCCGAAAAGCTCAGGGCACAAGTTGCGCGCATTGGGCAAACCCAGAACAGAAAGGTGCAATCACGCTCAAAATCCCTGCATGATCCCCGGAGCTACAGGAAGAAAACAAAGCCGCAAATGCCCCTCTGGCACAGACCTCTGTCCGGCCAGTATCAGAAGCGAAATTACAGCTGGGAGGGTCAAGAGAGACTCCAAGAAATGAGAAACCAGAGAATTAAAGAGATGGGAACAGGTGACCCATCAGAAATCAAGCTCAAAGCAACAATTATAAAAATGCTTAAGGAAATGAATAGTAATTTTGACAGAGAAATAGCAAATATTAAAGATGATTTACAAACCATTATAAAGGACCAGAGAGAGATAATGACTACATTAACTAAAATGAAGAATGGAATAAAAGTTACCAAACTAGATACAATAGAAGCGCAAAGCAGTGCTTGCAGGAAAAGGCAGCAGAAAACACCCATTTAGAACAGATAGATATGAGAATCAGAAAAATGAAGATGGTCTGAGATTCCTCTGAAACAATTTTAAGCAGAAAAATATCAGAATCATAGGTGTTCCTGAAGGGACGGAGGAAAAGCAAGGGATCAAGAAATTATTTGAAGAAATAATGCATGAAAATTTTCCTAACCTGTTGAAGGAAACAGACATACAAGTCCAGAATGCACAGAGAATCCCAAACAAGAATACACCAAGACAGATCATAATTAAAATGACAAAAGTTAAAGAAAAAGAGAAAATTCTAAAAATAGCAAAGGAAATGCAAGTAGTAACTCATAAAGGGACACCCATTCAATTCTCAGCTGATTTCTCACCAGAAACTTTACAGGCCACAAGGGGTTGGCAGAAAATATTCAACGAGATGAAAACCAAGGACCTACAATGAAGAATAATGTATCCAGCAAGGCTAGCATTCAAAATTGAAGGACAGATAAAGAGCTTCTCAGATAAGGAAAAGCTAAAGGAATTCCTCACCACCAAACCAGAAAAGAACCACAATGAATATTAGAGGGACTTCTTTATGATGGAAGGAGGGATGGGAGAGTGGGTAAAATAAGGGAAAGGGATGGAGAAATTTAGTTTGACTATTAATGCAGAATTGAAAGCAACGAAGAAACAGAACTCATGGACACAGTCAATAATTTAGTAGTCACCTGAGGGTAAGGTGGTAGCGGGTGGCGGGACAGAGACACAAGTATATGGTGATGGAAATAGAAAAAAAAAAGTTATTTTCAAAGTAATCTTATTCAGATATTCTCTCAAACATCTTAAGTTTGTAATGTCTTTTACTAAGAGACTATTGAAAACTAGTGTCATTGGTATTTTTTACACCCATTTACCTGTGGAGTCACTAGCAACCTGAGTGGAACTGTTCAAGACAAAAATTGTCGTTCTTTTCACCAAATACCTGTGGACAGGTAAATCCTTTAAATTTCTTGTTAAGTTTGTTCCAGTGGTTAATTACTCTGACAGTTCAGAGGTTCTTTACAGCTAATCTAGCTGTACAACTAGATTTAATTCTATTTTCTCTCCTTCAGTCCCTGAAGACTATTATAGTTAACCAGACAATTAACTACATGAAGTCCAGATTATTAGAAGATGAGAGTTGATATATAAGGTGAAAAAAGGGATTAAGAAAAGCTCAGGAATATTATCTTCTACTTTGTTCAAACCAAATCAGTTTCACAGTATAAATTTTCTTTCTTGACAACTATGTTAATTCTTTTTAAGGTTATTTATACAAGTTTAACAAGAAGTAATTAAGTCAGTAAACAAAAATAGTACATATATGATGCTCTTTAATGGCTTAGCTTCATAATGGACTAGAAACACAGTCCATTTATAATTCAATCTTGATCTAGCTTCCTAATATCATCGCACTGACTTCAATGGTAAAGTAAGTAGTCCCAATCATAATTAAAAGCAGTTGAGCGACTCATCTGCTTGATATTTTCTACTTGCTTTTCTAAAGGGAGTGGAGGTGGCAGGGAAGTTCCTATTTAAAAAAAAAAAAAATCTGAGAACCAGCATTCATCTTTCTGCGATAAAGTCAATTTTGTCCAACTATGCTCCAAGGGTAATTAAAAAGAACATACACTATTTCTGGTACCACTCTACGAAGAAAACACAATTTCAATTTAGCTCGCATTCTAAATGAGTTAGCCTATGGAAAAACACTAGTGCTCAATTACATGGTTAAATAAGTATAGTCTATTGGATTTATGGAAATCTCCAATAATGAAAAGTTGTATTTTCTATTAATAATAACCCATTAAGAGAGTTTAATAAAAATACTTCAAGTATTGTACATGGCTGACTGAACACATTCATTTACCTGTACTTGGTGAAATCCCTTCCATATACAGTAAAGGGTAGGGGGAGGAACAAAAAGAATGGTAAAAGTGACAGCAAGAGACAAGAGATGGCCACAAAAATTGGGGGAGCTAGTGCGCAAAGACAAAAATACTGACTTAGTAGATAATGGCTAAGAGGAAGAAGCCAAGACGTAAACTGAATCAAACCACAGAATCCCAGAAATGCTCAGAAGTTGAAGACAATAGTCTAGCTCTGAAGGTGGATGTACGATGTAACTAAAAATAAAAGGAATGAAATTTCGAATATATAAGTTAGACTACTGGATCCATTTAGCCATCCTGTAGACAGGCTCTTCGCATTATTTCAGATTAGTGGAAAACTTAACAAGGTTCTCACTCTCTAATTGGAAACAGAGGGACTCAAGCACTCAAATACTAGATATACCTAAGGTGATGTATTTAAAAGAGGGATTAAGTGAAAATCTAAATACAATGTAAGTATTCCCCAATATAAATATACAAATAAAGCTCCCTTTCCCTAACAGGCTCCCTAAACATTGGCAGCAAAGCTTTATGAGGGCTATTTAGAAAGTATCCAGCCATGTAATATGAAAAACAGAGGCATTTATGGCTGGATTTTTTCCAGACAACCCTCATATACTCTCTAGTAAGAATACTGAAGGACTCCTCTGGGAAAACTAACTTAAAGAGGTGGGAATGGGGGGAAGGCACACAGATAGCTGGGAAACAACCCAATAAAAATGGCCATGTCTCTGACCAATCACCCTACTGAAGCCTGAAACTTCATGGCTATTCATTACACAGACCTTCCAGTCAGCATTTCAGTGCCCAGAACTCTTAAGAGTAGAAAAAGAGGTAATTCAGAAATTCAGGATCTCAAAGTATCTCAGGAAACTACTGGTAGATGGGAATTACCAAAAGAATAAGACAATTAAAAAAAAATGAAAGAAAAGAAAGGAAAGAAAGAAAGAAAAGAAAGAAATATGAACTCTAGAAAATAAGGGATCCAACAGACAGAAAGGCAAAGGGAATTCCCAAGATGATTGTTGTGAAACAGACCTATAGAACAACCAGTACAAACTGAAATAGAATGAAGGGCTCAACTAGGGATGTTAACAGGAGAGAGAAAAAAAGAAACTACAACTAATATAGAGTACACAAACTCCTTAAAGGTAAGAGGAAGATTTATACTTTTGGTAGATGGTCTAGGGGTGAATTATCACTAAGTACATAGATCAGGGGTCAGCAAATTTTATTTGTAAAGAGCCAGAAAATAATATTTTAGGCTAAATATTTTAGGCTACAAAGCCTAAATGTCATCTGTTTGTGTCACAACACTTCAACCCTGCTGTAGTGTGAAAGCAGACATAAAATAAATCATTAATGAGTGAGGATGGCTATGTTACAATAAAATTTTATTTGCAAAACAGGCAGGCTACATTTGCTTTGAGGGGGTGGTAGTTTACCAGCCCCTAACATAGATAATTAAGTGAAAAGAGATAATCGGTAACACTGGAGAGAAAAGATGTGGAGGAAAATGAAATGTAACCATAGTACACTAGATGACTCAGCTACAAATATTTATATAACCATAACTATACTGGCAAGATAAGGAAAGAGAAAAGAGTGTACACAAGTACGCCAATGTCCAAGTTGTGAGTATGAGGGTAGGAGGAGTAAAAATACCTAAACCATCAACAGAAAGTCAACAGATTAATCCTGAATAACTGAAAACTCAAGAATAAGCATGTTAATTGCCTCTAAAATTTTAAATAAGTAAATAAAAAGAAAGTTGAAAGAATTAAGAGATTGCCTCTGAGAAGCACATCTGGTAGCTGGGGCTCAAAACTATAACTTTTCTTTTTTTTTTCTTTTTCTTTTTTTTTTGTATGTGGGTAGTTCCCTGGCGGGGAATCGAACCCAGGCCGCAGCATTGACAGCATGGAAGCCTAGCCACTACACCACCAGGTAACTCCTATAACTTTTCGTTTTAAATCTTGGTAATCTGCTTGACTTCTTAAAACTATATAAATGTATATGGTAAACATTGCTAACTACCTACCTGTTATCTATTGCCCCTTCTAATCGCCTCCTTAATAACTAGCCTCTATTTCTTCTTAGCAACCAAAAGCCTTATTTTGTTCAGAGTGGCAATGTTTCCACGCAAAAAAATATTTGTTTCTCTTGGTGTAGCCAATAATATGTCAGCTGAAGTTTCCATAAAATAATCTATTTTCTGATCCAAGGATTACCCACCATCACTCATTTCTTCCCTTCCTTCTTTTTCCTGCCTGTAATTCACAGTGAGTAACATTTGGACATATAACACCCACTGGGACTATGAGCATAAAAGCCAAAGGCTAAAGATGACAGAAAAGAAAATTCCAGGGAACTTGAGATCTTGATGACAGTATTAAACACATGCACCAGTATTGGACTATCCACTTCCAACTTCTTGCTGTTGAGAAAAATCAATTCCTACATAAACCAGATAGGTTTTTTTGTCATTTGCAATTGAATGCATTCCTAACTTGTACAATTATTTTGTTGACAATAAGGTTTATTTTAATTTTCAAAAAGGAAAAAAAGTGAAAGAAGCTTGATTTGTCCAGGCTTATCTACTCATCCATTCTACTAAAACTAAAAAGGGAAGTCTGAAAAAATTCAACGTGCACATGAAAAAAGATGTGCAAATATGACATAAAAGATGGCATCTCAACAATGATTACAATAACAATCAAATGTTTACTTCACAGCTTCACATCTTTTTGGGAAAAGCTGATAAATTTCTTTAATTTTCTTTTTTCACATCCAATCGTACTCATCACTGTTTCATCCTTCTTGAAGCCTCATTAATTCAACTACTAAAACTTCTAACAGTGTGCCTTATATTATTTAAATCACTGAGAACTGTAGTAACCTAAAGCTTTTAACTGCAGGGGAAAAGAAGGTATCTCAAAGTCTTCTGTGCCTCCATCTGCAACTACTCTACAAATTAGTGTCAAATTTGCTTAAATCAAAGTTCAAGAAAATTATAAACAATCCAAGACTAAACATGTCTTACAGAGAAAAACAAACTTAAATCATTTCAAAGCAAAATGAGAGCTTTAGGAATGTAAAGGTCTTTAACTCAACCCAAAATCAAACTACAGATCACTAGCTTTAACAAGTATTAATATTACTTAATTTTAACACAATACCATAAATATATTTCCACTACTACTAAAAAGTATAATTCATTGCATAAAGTTCCGCTTTCATCCCACATTTTTTTCTATCATGCCAAAACAAAACTTCGGCCACGGTTTTGAAATACAGCCTATTCCCACTGCAAGAAAATCATTAAAATGTGTAAAAGGGTGAAATGGTCAAAATAAACTGAATATTTATAGTACTCCACCAAAGTTAACCTCCTAAAGTCTGTAAGATAATCAGCTTGTTTTAGTCCACATTTTCTGTAAAGCCATAAAAATTAACAAAACTAAAAAATTATCAAGTAAGAGTTTAAATAAGGTAGCTTACCTTTTATTTATAGGTTTTTCATCTTTTTCATAAGGCTTTACAAACCACCTGCCAATACGTACAAAGTTCCGGTTCATTAAGCACCGTTCTAACAGATTGTGAACTGCTTTGAAAAGCAGAGTACGGCATTCATAAGAAAGTCCATTCTCCCACACTCCATCTTCCTCTTCTACAAGAGAAATGAAAGAAACAGAAAGTAAAGTAGTGGTACTATAGGTACAGTAAAAAGTGTTACAGTTTAAACCAAATATATAAGCCCAACCTCACCTCAGCATATTGAGCTATAAGCACTTCGATATATGCATTATCTCTAGACATTAAAAAATCAGGTTTCAGAATTACTCCTTAAGGGATAAAAGGCCTAAGGGCCATGTATTCTATTAAATTACCTAAAAATTATTTTCCCACTATATTAAAAAGGTAATGCTATACTGCAAACATACCGATTGGTTTCCTTATCAATGAAAAGGGCATTTGTATAACCTGGGAAATATTAAACACACTCTATACCTAAGATACCAATTTCTAAGCTGGCTCACTTGCTACTTTGTCCTAATTCCTCCAGTCATTCAGCCTGCCAAAAATACTAGTCAGTTAATATTAAATTCAAAACATTTTATGTCCATCAACATTCTAATTCATGACTCAACTATAAAAATAAGGGAATTTGGCTCAGGGCCTAACAAGCAGTGCATTATCAGCCACCTTAGGTCTTATTTCAACCAAATGATTCCTATTATTACTATTTATTATAGGATCTTCTACTTAGGAGAGGAATTTAAAAATTTAGATTTAAATCTTAAATGGCATTTCTGATATAAAGTCATAGTTATCTTAACTAACTATACAGCCTCAATTTTGCCAGCAAATCTATTAACCACTCCAAGTTAACTTACCAAAAAAACATTAACAGTTATTTTGAGGTAAGCCTGAATATAGTTTAGAAAAAAAAATTTTTTTTCATTCTCTACCCATTTCTTATCTATAGCAAAGTATCCAATCAATCCTGCTACAAATGACAGCTACTACTTTAGCATTTTAACTTTGATCATAACATTTTAAATTATTTCAAATATAACTTAGTACCCTTCTATAGCCTATATACCTTTATAAACATTTTACAAATATGGGTCATCTTCTTTCAATTTAATAAATGACAAACTTTCTTAATTCAACACTAAAAATGTCTACACTATACTCACAAAAATAACAAATTATGATGCTTTTGATTAAAAGCAAAGATGTATTAAGAACGACACATGGTTTACATTCATAACTTGCACAACAAATGGGCAGAATAAACATTAACTAAAAAGCATAATGATAGTGAACTTTAAACTGCAATAGAAATTTGTGCCACTACAAAGGTTACCGTTCATTTTATGTTATCCTTTGAAGTGTTTCCTAAAATACAGTCAAGTCTTTCAAAACAATTGTTTCTTCTAAAAAGGTAAGCTTTAAAAAAAAATGAGGTAAGCTTTAGAAAATGACAATATTTGAGTTAGAATAATTTTTAAATCATTACTATTTAGCATTAATATTAAATGGGAAAAGTTCTTCCTATTCTGTTATTAATAACTTTACTATTTAAAGCCTTAACTTCATGAGTCACTTTATTAAAGAAAACAGTAGGCTAGGAAAAAAAAGACAGTAGCACATAATGATACTGCTTTATTTTTAAAGGTCTGGATCACAAGCAATTTGTGAGGTGCTAAGAGAAAAAAATACATCTCAATCTACTTTAAGCTTAGCCAAATCAGATTCTAGCATTTCAAACTTAAATAGCTACATTAAGAATTTTACCTCAAATTATGTTATTTGTGATTACTAAAATATATATATGTTCTTAATTCCATGAGAATTATGCTGAAAAATTTTCCCAATTCTTCGCATCTTTATAATTTATTTAGTATACATAATTTTTGTTGCCTTTTACCTCAAAAATCCTTACCTTCTAAGAAGCACAATGGTTTTAATAGTTGTCCCACACAAAAAGCCTTTTCCAAAAGGTTTTTTCTAACTACTTCTAAGTTTTCTCTACTTCTAAATTTTAAAGCATCAAAGATTCAAGACACACAGTTACCATTACAAATCAAAGCTGTACAGTCACTATAAATTTCAAATATCAGAAAATTATTCACTTAAAACTATACTTAATTGCCTTCCTCCCAAAAAGAGTAAATTAAAAAGTCTTTGGCATAGTAAAAACTGTAATACAATAATTTATATAAATTTTCACATAAAATTCTGAAAATTGTATGGTTTCATTTATTTTAAAAATCTTTACCAGTTAAACCTATAGTTAAATGACTGAAGAATACCATAGTTTAGACCATGAATCAGTATTTCAAGCATTTCTCCCTCATTGCTTTAAATTTTATCTTTGAGAAATTCAGGTGAACTTAATCCTCACTTTACATTCTGTCCTCAAATGCCCGTAATCTCATTAATACTAAATAGGAGTTATGCATAAAACACACAAACAAACAAACAAACAAAAAGACTACATGTTAAGAGTTTTCTGAAGCCAACAAATCTCTGAATTTCAAGAAACACCTTCACCTAATATGGCAAGTAACTTAGCAAACATTACACTAAAGTAATATAATTTTATTTTCCATTGCTGAGGAAATAATGAGAATTAAGTCCTAATAATGCTCAATGAAAAACCTAAAGAGTTTTTTGTTTTGTTTTGTTTTTGGAGGGGGGTCACTTAGGAACAAGAAGCTTACTAAGCCAAGCTTCTAATATCCTGATGTTATAATGAAAATACTTATCTACATGTTGCATTCAGAGATATGAAAAGTAAAATGATATAACCAAAATATAGTGATATGCACCTCTTTAATTAAAACAAATCCTTGAATGTCAATGGCAGAATTATATTAAGGAAGGGGGAGAGATCACATGGCAAATCTTTACCTAGCTCTTTTGAACTTAATCAACCACAGCCTAATGGAAAAAGTCTGCTTAATGTATTTAAAGAAATGTCTTTCTCCTCTAGTATCTGTATCACCTGAAAAAATAGTTTCAATTTTGTGTTTTTAGTACTTTTCCATTACTATTAGCATTAAAACTCTTAATCATTGGTAATTAACATTTTTTTACAAAGTTTGAACGCAGAAGTTTAAATGCTAAATTTGATTATCATAAAATACTTTTTTCTTGAAGATACAGATTATAGTGATGCCAAAGTATATGGTAGGTCATCAAAATAATTCTCTGTGAGGGAACAATATCAAAAACAAAAAAGGCGATATTCGTAATACTCATACTCAATATTTTTCTCATAACTGACATCTTTAAATATCTCCACAGTGATAAACTGGTAGAGAAAGAATCCTTTCTTAAATACTTCCACCAAGCTATTAAAGTGCAACATACACTAATAAATAATGAATGGGTCAAAAATTACCATGGTAGAAAATACAACGTATTTCTGAAAGAATAAAAAAAAATGTTTGACTGTCTAGTTTGATGTTTGTCTTGAAAAATAATCACCATTCATAAACCATTCATTCAACAAATACTACTGAGAACCTTAAGCTGGCAGCATCATTGATCAACGGCAAAACCTGATCAACATTGTTTTAAAAACAGCCTAACATGTTTATGGTTATCTTTGATTTCATGATTTAAAAGGCACACTTTCCTTGCTCTAAATGGACAGTACACAGGAGAAATACAGCAAACAAAGTTGTCCCTAGAAGATTAGCCAATATAAAAAGGTGAGTCACAAGTAAATTATGGTACAGAAGATAGAAATGAATTAACTCTCTTCAGGCTACCTGGGGCACAAAACAAACTTTTAGTTCAGCTGACACTAGATTCTTACACTTGGCTGCTGTTTTATCTATTTGTCAATCTTGTTAAAAGCTGCCACTTAAGGTTAAATTCCACTATAATTATATCCTTCAATAGAAGCATCCAAAATTAAATTCTAAGACTAACCAATGGCCCATTTAGTTTGACAGTATTATGATGAAATTCAGCATAAGAAAAGTATCTGCACATGTTACTAAAATCCCATATATGGACCACAGGAGCCAGTAAAAATAACAAATATTTTTAGCTCTGACTGACTCTGTTTTTTCAGTTCTCAAGGTATCAGTTTTCTCAAAAGAGTTTCATCACATTCTAGCTTATTATGATTTTTTTTAAAGATGTACACGTCAGAAGAGGGGGTAGATTTTGTTTTTTATTTTTGTTTTAAAGGAAAGATTAAAGTCAACGATGACAGCAATAAATTCCAAAAAGATTAAGGCAAAGAATAAAAATACCCAGAGAACTTTTCTCCTTCAAGGACACACTAATGATAATACAATAATCTTGCTTTGAAGAAAACTAACAGTACATTTAAAAGAACCAATCAGTCCTACCCACTAACAGACTTTTGACCAGAGGAATTAAGCTAAAATTTTCCCACCACAAACTTCACACTTTTATTATACAACCACTAAACAAGGTCTACTACAAAGTGTGAATTTAATAAAATAAAACTTAAAAGGTTATAATCAGAGAGTTTTGTTCCCCAATCCCTTTTTCTATCAAAACATATCTATATGGATTCAACCATCCAGTCTCTTAGAGAGGGAACAAAAAGTTTTAAAATAAAAAGTGCTTGGTTTTGGGATTCAAGGGTATTTGGAACAACTACCTTTCTGGAATGTTAGTTAGGCCAATACAAGTTAGCACAATTCCAGACCCCAAAATCATGAAGTCTTTACAAACTGTACTGCCAAGTATTGAAGTATTAAAATAGGTCTTACTGTACAGTATTGACTATTCCTACAAAATAAGTAATTGAGGGGTTTAAAGTATACAAGTGTATGGTATCAGATTTGGTTTGTGTTCCAGATTTTTACAAACAGCAACAAAACCAGTTTAAATTCTATTTCTACAAAGATGCTAACCTTGAAAGGAAGGCAACCCAAACATGTGCTACATGATGTAAGAGAGAAAGGCAGAAATTTAAAATGCACTATGGAACCTGACCAGACTACTCATGACTATCAAGATCATCCAAAACAAGGAAAGTCTGAGAAACTGTCACAGTCTAGAACAGTCTAAGGAGACAAGACAATTAAATGGAATGTGGTATTGTGGATGAGATCATAGGATAAAAAAAGGACATTAGGTAAAAATAAAGAAATTCCAAACAAAGTATGGACTTTAGTTAATACTAATGTATCAATATTGGTTCATTAGTTGTGAAAAATGTACCATTCTAATGTAAGATGTTAACAAAAAAAAACTGGGTGAGGGTTATACTGTATAAACTCTCTACTATCTTTGCAAATTTTATGTAAATCTAAAACTGTTTTAATATAAAGTTTATTTTAAAAAATACACGATGAATGACACAAAGGCTTAGTTAGATAAGTGGGTTAAGCAAAGGCAATTCTGTACTTTTATTACTGAATATTTCAGTTAATAAGAAAACAGAATTCTAATTGTTGGAAAAAGAAATGCCTTCCCTCATTCCCCAACAAGGGCAATACTGTCACCATAATTACAAATATTTCTGTAACAAGATGTGGTAGGTGCTAAACCAAACAGAAGGACACTGCCTGTGAAGAGCAGGCTCAAACTAAATTAACCAGCTTTTTAGTTACCACCTGGGTCCTTCCGGTTCCCCTTGCCTCAGTGCTACACCTCCACTTGGAACTCAGGATTGCCTCCTGCAGCTGATGCCACCCCTACTGTCCAGCTGCTCTCTTCTCAGGGGAGCTTAAAAGAAGGGAATAGAGTGCCACAGATGGGAAGAAATGAAAAAAGGGGTTAGCTAGAGAGACAGAGGCAGACTAATTATCCCAAAAGGGAGGCAGACGGTGTCCCTGGAGCAAAGAAAAGGGTGAGACAAATATACGCCATCTGAAAAGACCTTATTATTCTTTAAGACGTCTGATTTAAGTAACAACATTCTAAAGTAATGACGGGTTTAAAAAAAGCTAGAACATTATATAAATACCATTGACTACATAACTGCTTAAAACAGTACGGGAGAGGCTATAGAACAATAAGTATGATTACATACTACTAATATATTTTGATTTATTATTTCGATTGTTTTCTGATAACATTTTTTAAAGTTATGTATCATTCAATGGCTTTCAGCAAAATCTGACAACTGAAACCTAATCTTCCAAAATTTCTTTCATTCACATTTAATCAGGATCAGTATTTTAAAGTACAGGTATTACCATTTTTTAATTATGCTAAAATATTAGAGAAGAAATATTTTAAACTGTAACCCAGTTACAGAAAACATTTAACTCATAATGTGAAACTTAGAAGAAAAAATATCTACATAGTTTTTTAATATATCAAAATAGCTCACATTTAACTTTAACAGGCTTTTAACTTTCAAAACATTAGTCCCACTGTGGTAATACTAAAGACTACATATCTGTTAAAATTAACTTTGATCTCAAAAAATGTATTTCATGAAATCTGGGAGGAAAAAATGATCTGTTCAGATACTCTGCCAACTTTATTAAGAAGACTGAAACCTCCAAGCCAGCAATATAGTTTACCAACAATTATAGTTTACCTATAGTTTATAGACAGTTTATCAACTGTCTTCAAACATTTTGGTATGGTGCTTTTTATGACCATCTAAAATAAAGTTTAAAATAACTTAAGCATACCCAAGTCAATGAAAGAAAAAGGAAGCTGGTAGGTTTAGCTCTTGGTATGACAAGTAGAATGCATCATCTTGCTGATACCACAAAGGAATTTTGTATCAGGAGATATATGCATACATCACACATGTACATTTAAACATATACAATCATTTTACATATTTAGAAATATGTAACACACTTAGAACTAAGGGCTAGACTATCCAGCAGAGATCTTACTGGGAAAGCTGGTAAGCATTTACCATAAAATAATTGCAACCACTCTCAAAAATAAGGATTAACACTGAAAAGTTTGTTCATTAGAAGGTGAAAAGCAACTATCAAAACAAATTTAACACATAGTAACATACAACGGCTGTCCAGAAAAAAAATCCAGCCATAAATGCCTCTATTTTTCATATTACATAGCTGGATACTTTCCAGACAGCCCTTACACATTACTGCACAAAACTTGGTCTTACTAAGTGCTTGTTCCAGAGTCACCTGGATTACATTACATCCAAAAATAAAATAGGTCCTATAGGTTTAACAGATAATAGAAACTTCAGAGTACTCAATTTCAAGTAACAACACTATTTTTAGTTACCTAAAAATCCTAAATTTACCTGTCGAGAATCATTATCAAACATCTTGCTGAAATCTTTGGAACCTTGCAGGAAACAACTAATCATTTATATTCTTATCAAAGATTCAGTTAACATTAATTCTTACAGTCTAAATATAAGCTTCAGTAATTTCATGAAGAGCTATAGTTTCTCTTTCTAAGGTAACATTTGGTCCTAAATCAAGAAAATAAGACAGAAGAAATCTTATTCATTTGCTCATAATAAAATTATTTCAGTGTAACTCTTTAGAATATGACCCCAATGTCCTATAAAAGCTAAACTTGCTGTCACTCTCCTCATGTTAATGATAGTCTTTGATGAAATAGTATCTAAAATAAAAGAATCACTTCCTAAGAATAACAAAATTAACGTGTCTTCATGTTAATACAAAAACCACAAAGAACAACAAAATAACTATATGCCTTGAGAAAACACACAACAAAGTTTTAACGCAACATTTCTAAATACTGCTACAATTTAGAGCAGTGGCAACTGACTCAAAGTTTAGTTACACTTGACTTCAAAAGTATTACATGATTTTAGGAACTTTATGCTCCCTGATTCCATTTTTCTTAAGTTAATGTAACATGCTTTCTTCCTTAGGCCCTCCCTGTCTATGAAAAATTCATGAGGAAGGTGGATGGTGGAAGAATGAAGTTATTTAAAGTTTTAAAAGCCTGCCATAATATCATTAAACTAAGTAAAATAAAATAATCACAGTGAAATAAAATGCAAAGGTGAATTTTTATCTGGCTTCATACCTAATAGTGTTTGACCAAAAAAATCTTAATACAGATGATTTTGGGGAAAAGTATACAACGTTGCTATATTAACTAAAAATGGTAAGGTGCATTCACCTGATAAGTCATGGTGAATAAGGTCAGCAAAATTGGGGTCTTCACCCCACCAAAATATCCACAATTCTCTTCTTCCAGGTCTTTGATCTCGCCGCCAAACACCAAGTACATCTGCCTTAAGGCAGCGACTAAAACTGCTCAAAATCGGGTCTTCCTCTGTCACCGGAAACAGAATAGGGGCAGAAGTTGGGCCTTGCCATACATATCTTTTCCATTTAATTCCCGTCAAGTCAGCCTGAAGAAAAGAAAGCATGATTTTTTTTATTATTGCAAAAGTCAAAAGTACTCACTATTAAAGTCTTTTATTTCATTAAGATATTACAACTTTTCAATATATGCTTAATATTTTGAAAGCAGATTGACCCAAAAAAAAAAAAAAAAAAAAGGTTTAATTTTGATAATACACCAACCAAAAATTTAAGGAAAAAACGAAAAACAGTTAAAAAAATTAACAGTGATATGTCACTGAATACCAAGTCAATTAATATGCATCCCAAGAGGAAATAAAAGAAATGTAATGCTAAATATAAACATATACTTTAATACTGCACACTGAGTAAACATCTCCTCTCTATCCAAGTTCTGTTCTAACTGGTTACATTTGTTCTTTGATGTCAAACTTGTAACAGAAAATTAATTTTTAAAGTCTCCTCATCATTCCATGTTTATGGAAGTCAGAATTATAACAAAAAATTCTTGTTAATTCTTCACTTTTCCGTTTTAAGAAAAGTTCAAGTAGCTTCTCACAGAGAACTGTCAGATTTGTGCTAGTCTATCTTCAAAGAACCTGATCCTAAAAGTACCAAAAATAGACTGAGTCAGAGAAGATAGAAATGTAAAACCTGCTGTCTTATTACATCTGAAGAGATGCTGATTAATGGACACTGGACAAGAAAACATTTTATAGGGGGAAGGACATTAAAAACCTTAATTTAGCATCTTGAAAGAAATCAACAAAGGGAATTCAGTAATTCTTTAATCTAAGTTAAAGGTGCAAAGTACAGGTGCCAAAAATGAAACTGCTGATACATGACTGGCAGTTTACACTTGCCAACTAGTTGTGCTCCGCCCACTCAATTCACTTACCTATCATATACTCTCTTAATATTTTTCAAAGCACAGGGAAAATGAAAAAAAAAAAAAAAAAAAAAGGAAGTCAACGAAACTTTAATAACTGCTGAAGCTAAGCTCCTGTCCAACTGAGGACTGTGTTTTCAACAATTGATACTATTTTAAAGTCTTAAACGGTTGGATGCTCCCAAACACGGGCCAACCTACACAATTGTCATCACTACATCCAGCCTGCCCAGACTTTTCAATAAAAAAGCTGGCTACTCAAAACATTCTAAACATGCAAGCAAAAACGAAAATGTTTAGTACAAAACCATAGCACCTACTCGATTGGTCCATACAACTCTCACAACAAACAATGTTCTAATAAAAGCAAGATGGTTAGAAATTGTCAAAATGGCAAACTGTTTACAAAGTTTAAAGAGAAAACGTATAAAATGGCATCTACTGGTTTTTACAAAGGTCTGAAGTTGCCCAAGGAAGCAACCAACTAACCTATTAGTTTGACTCATATTAAAAAAAAAAAAAAAAAAAAGCAAAACGACAAGAGGTTTTGAGTACATAAGTTCCGGGGTCCTCTTTACTGAGGGGAAACAAATCAGCAGAGTGAGGCATACTGTGGGAGAATGAGCAATAATGCAAAGTGTGAAGAAGGTATACACGGTCAATGAGAAAAGCAACAGTTAAACAGAGGGAAATGTTAGTGTCCTGCCAGATAAGGAACCCAAGCTGAAGACAAGACTACGGTGAGGGGAAAAAAGTCAGAAACAAGGCAAGAAAAAAAAAGCCAACTCTCCCAAAACAGAGCCCAGGACCGTGGGTGAACGAACACGTCTCCCAAGGCGGGTGCGGAGCCTGGTCGCAGCGCCCGCTCTGGCTGGGCCTAGCCCGGGGACTCCCGCATCTGGATCAGACCTGGACCCCCTCCCCCACGGCCCAAGGGCGCACCTCGCGGCCCCCTCCCCCACCGCCGCGCTCGCCGCGGCCCCCGCCTGCGGCCGCGGCACTCACCAGGCAGAAGAGGTTACAGTGACAATCTTCCAGGCTGGCCCCGTTCGGCACGAAGGAGGAACTCATCGTCCCTCACAGCAGCCGCCGCCGGCGCCACAACCCACCATCCGCCATTACCGCCGCCTCCGACCAGAGAGAGAAACACAGACACCGGGGAGGGCGGGGGGGTGCTGGTTGGGGGGACCGTGGAAGAGGAGGCCGCCGGGCCGCCCGCCCTCCCCACCCACCCCCCCGCCGCCGCGAGCAGCCCCCGCCGCCCGGCCGGCACCCAGCCGCCCGGGGCCGAGGGCCGGAGGCGGGAGGGCCGTGCCGCGCTCACCCCGGTGCCCGGACTGCGGCTGCCGCGGAGCCCGCGGGCGCTCGTTCCTCTCCGGGGGACAGAGAGGATGGTTGCCCCTTCCACAAGAAAGATAATAAATTACACAATAAATAATTAAAATCGAGTCCAAGAAGGGAGAGCCCAAGCCCTGGAGGGTTCTCTCGGGCGGGGAGGCGCCCGCAGAGGGGCGGGAAGGGCGAGAACCGGAGAGAAGCCCAGGCCCCCGGCCCGGCAGCGGCGATGTCCTTAAGCCCAGAGTCTCCTCAGTGGCGGAGGTGGTGGCTGTGTCTGCGGGCTCAGACCATTCTCTGGCTGTGTCTTCGTGTAGTCCCTGGGCCAAGCCGGCCTAACGTCTGCTCTCCTACGGCCTCACAGCCCGGACGCCGTAGTCTCCCCCATTTTGTAGGCCCAGCGGGCGGTGTTTTTCCCCCTTTAATCCGAATTCACGGGTTTTCCCTTCGCTTTAATGGCGGCCACAGGGACCAGCTCGCCCTCTCTGCTCGCCCATTGGCCGCCTCGAGGTCACGTGGGCCCTGGCTCCGT
>PVJL010003217.1:0-64344 GCA_004026885.1 Lyroderma lyra
GAACTTCCTACAGCCAGAAGTATACAGTGTGTTTAGCCAAGTCAGAACTTCCTACAGCCGGAAGTATAAGCGTGTTTAGCCTATGTCAGAACTTCCTACAGCCAGAAGTATACAGTGTGTTTAGCCTATGTCAGAACTTCCTACAGCCGGAAGTATACAGTGTGTTTAGCCAAGTCAGAACTTCCTACAGCCAGAAGTATACAGCGTGTTTAGCCAAGTCAGAACTTCCTACAGCTGGAAGTATACAGCGTGTTTAGCCAAGTCAGAACTTCCTACAGCCGGAAGTATACAGCATGTTTAGCCAAGTCAGAACTTCCTACAGCCGGAAGTAGAGAGTGTGTTTAGCCTATCTCAAAACGTCCTTCAGCCGGAAGTACACAGTGTGTTTAGCCAAGTCAGAACTTCCTACAGCCAGAAGTACACAGTGTGTCATTTTTGTGTCTGGCTTCTTTTGTTGAACACTACGTTTCTGCATGTAGTTGCAGTTTGTTCATTCTCATTACCATCTAGTATTCCGTGGTAAGAATACACTGCACTTCTTTCATTCTACTACTGGTGGACAATTCATTAATGGACGTTAGTTACCTTCTGATGGACACATGCATGCATTTCTGCTGGGTGTATAACCACAAGTGAATCGCTGTGTCATAGGGAGACACACTTGTATGTTTACATGGAATGCATACTGCCAAACCATTTTCTGGAGTGATTGGATCCATCTACATTGCTATCAGCAGTACACAAGGGTCCCATTGCTCCACTTTCTTCCAACACATGGAATGTCTGTCTTTAATTTTAGTCATTCTGGCAAGTATATAGTGGTAACATATTGTGATTTTAATTTGTATTTCTCTGATAACTAATGAAACTTAGGATATTTTTATGTGCTTATGAGCCATTTGAATACCCTCTTTTTGAAGTGTCTGTTCAAATAATTTACCCATAATATTCTTTCATTGTAATTCTTATTATTTTATAATGTCTTGCTATCTGGCAATATAAGTCCTTCATTTTGTATTTCTTCTTCAAGACTGCCTTAGCTTTTCTTGGCCCTTGAATTGCCATATAAATTTTAGAATCAGCTGGGTGGCTCTACAGGAACAAAACAGCTTGCTAGAATTTATTTGGGGTGGCATTTAAGCAACAGAAGAATTTTGGGATAACCAACATCTTTACAATATAGAGTCTTCCAATCCATGAATATAGTATATCCTTCTGTTTATTTAGGTCTTCTTCAATATGTTTCAATAAAGTGTTGCAGTTTTCAGAGTAGAGGTCTTGCACACCCTTAGTCCAGAGTCATTCCTCAGTGTATAATGTTTTTTGAATGTGGTATTACCACGAAGATACACAAATAGATCAATGAGAGTTCTATTCTATTCTGGAGTGTTAGAATTGTTTAATATCGTAATACGGTGTTTGCAGAGATGTGTAAAATTGTCAAAACTAATCTAACTGTACCCCTAATGCACTGTATTCATATTTTCTCTGTGTTATTATACCACAAACAAGTATGAAAAAGGAAACATGTAAAAGATATGGGAAATCATTCAAAATAGAAGAAATCTACTAATAATAAAAATGCAAATTACTATAAGGCACAATAATTTTTGTCAAGTTAGCATGTTTCCTCTTTTTATGACATGACCAGTATAATGACCATGAGGACACAAGGAAGCAGGTACTTTTAGGTACTGCTAGTGGAAGTATAAATTGTGACAACTATACTACTGGAAGGGAAGCTGGCAAAAGACCTAAAAATATGTATGCAAGTCACTTTCAGAAGTTTATGTTAAGGAATCTATCATGAATATAGCATCCATTTAGCTATTAGGATGGTCACTGCAAAACTGTATGATAATAAAATACTGAAATCTACCTAGTAATAAGGAATTCATAAAATAAACGATAATATAGAGTAACAAAATTATATAATATAGAGTAACTAAAAATTATGACATAGTAGAAAAGTTAATATTACAGAAAAATATTCTAAATGCAATACTCAGCAAAAGAAAGTAGTCTACAATATCACAACAAGCTCATATAAGAAGTTACTAATTTAGGTTTTATATTTAAAATTTATAAATTTAAATATATCTTGGGAAAAAAGACTGGGAGGATATACAACTAAACGTCAACAGTGACTGCTTCTGTGTACTGAGATCATGGGAGATAGTTTCATTCCTTCTTCTTGTACCTTCACTTTTTCTAAAGGCTTATTAACAACACACACGTATTACTCTTGTACTATAAAATAGTACCTTAGCTTATAAAAGGAGAATATCATATACAACCATGCATTAGGACGAATGCAAAATTGACAATTCATACTAGAACATCTCAGTGAATAAAAATGTTTGCTTGGCAAGAAATAAATTATATATTTAAAAACATGAAGAAGCACACCAATCTTTCTCGGTGGGGGTCGAGGATGATTTCTTTTCCTTCTGAACATCCATCTTTAGTTTTCCAACTTTCTCCAGTAAATACGTATTAATTTTATAATCAGAAAAAAAAAGCCAGGACCACGAGGAAACAGCAATAGCCCCCTGCGCTGTTGGAATACTGAACTTTGTATAGAATGAGAGGGTTCTGGACACAGACAGTGAACCACCGTCTTTACGCAGACAAGCCCCGTCCCAACGCCCACGCTCGGTTCCAGTAGCTCTCACTCTAGATTCTGTCACATAAACTTCACCGCAGCCCACTGAGGGAGGCCGTACCCTCTGGATTTTTACCTGCAAGGACACTCAGCCCAGACGGGACGGTCACTCATGCAGAGAGACCCAGGTTGTATAAAGGAGAGGAGGGACTTGAACCCAGGTTCGCCCACTGTCAGAGCCCCAGCCCTGAGTAGCTTTGATTATCCTAGCACGATCAGGGCCACCAGAAAGTTGTTGTAAACCCTGAACCACGGTGCATCAGGGCCTCCTTCGGAGTGAACGCAATCTCTTTGGATTGCACCAGTTTTAGCGCAAATATTACTGAAAGCAAAGCATTTGCACGACTTTATTCATTGTTGTTAGGGTACTTGGGATGTTTTGTGGGATTTGTTTTTCATTGCACTCCTGTAAGCCCATCAATGCCCAAGTAAAATTTCAATTGAAGGGAAAAAGCCAAACGACAACAACAAAATATGGCTGTTTTCCTAGAAACCATGTTTTCCATCCTTCTTTCATATGGTTTTGGGAAATTCTCCCGTCCTACGTCCTACTCCCCCATCCCCTCTCACTAACTCCCCCAAAGCACAGCCGTGAAAACTCGAGCTACCGTTTAAACATCCCCAAAGGTTCAAAGGAAATGAAATATGTGGTTACGAAGTGTTGAAGTGTTGAAGTGTCGCCAGCAGTTCCACCTGCGATGTCACAAATCACGCCGGTACACAGGCAACCCACGTGGGAGCTGTGTCATCCCGGAGGAGGCCGGGGACTGCGGCGGCAGGTGAAGAGGGTGGCAGGGAGGGCTATCGCCCGGGCCGCAGAAGCCCAGCCAGAGCTGAGGGGAAAACCAACTGCTGGGACTCACCAGGTCACTCCACAGATACGTGTGGTTCCAGTGGGCACCGGGTCCTGCTGGCCCCTAGAAGCTTACACGCCAGGACTGCTCAGGGCAGGAAGGTTTTAGAGAGTACCGCATTCTTCCGTGCATACTTTGGTGTAAAACTGCTAGACCCAAAACTGGGGGTCATCTTATATATGGGGCGTCTTATACACGGGAAAATATGGTAAATTGCATTCTACTTCTATCCAGCAATCCTGAAATCCTGTGGTTTCAAACCCTCCGGTCTCAGAGGTGCCCTGTGGCTGTGACAGGGCGCAGCAGGAGAGGTGAGGACTCTTCACCCCCCCAACTCCACACACCCACTTCAACGGCAGCTGCTCTGCTGGGATCTGTTTCATTGTCTTGGATTTCCCATCAGTTTTAGTTTGGACGAAAGGCAAAGTGGCTTTTTAAAAAGTTTGAAAGAATAACCTGTTTTTATGCCTCAAAGACAGCAGGATGAGCCGAGGCGGCTTCACTGCTCATGAGAACACTGAAAGAGCCAAAGCATTTTCTGTCTACAAGGGCCCAGAACCACCCCGCCCCAGCTACTCTCCTCCTTTAATAGCCAAGGAAACGGCTGACCAGAGGCCAGGGAAAGAGACAAGCTCAGGGTCACAGCAAGTGCCACAGCAAGTGCCACAGTGCTTCTCCCATCCCGGAAAACTCAGCCGTAGCATTTTAGTAAGCAAATCACATTTCCAAAAGGCATTCATGTACCAATGTCCTGCTTCCGTTCAAAATACAGAAATTCTGGAGGGGTCACAGGGTGAAAGCAGTTCAGAGTGGCAGAAAAGGCTTCTGCTAACCCCGTGGCTCACTTCCAAGCCTGCTGGTTGATGAAACGCATTGCATTGACCTCCATGAAGTGCAGCGAAATGGGTCACTCCCTGAACTGCCACATCTGCCAAAAATAGGCAGGTTACATCATCACCACACAGGACCCGACTCTTGCTCAACCAGTGTGCGATTCGGGGGGTTTTCTAAGTAACCTGCCAGCGCAAAAGAGGCTCCCACACAGCGAGGGCTTGTCAGCCCAGCGTAACAGCCAGCGCATGTCCCAGGCGCTGGGAGCTGCTCTCAGCCATTCCCCGTATAAGGCAGCCATTCTCACAACAGCTCCCCCAAACCTCCTATCCACCTGTCACTATGGACAAACAAGGAAAGACGGAAATGGGAGCGATGACAATAGTGGGTTGTTTTCACATTCTAGTTTCACTTTGATACATGCAAAAACCACGTACTGCAAAAAGTAAAAAACAGAAGTGTGTGTTGGGGGGAGGCCGGGCATGGGTGGAAGAGATCAGAGATAATGGTAAAAAGTCTTCAGGGGAGGGGAGAAGAGGGAGGGGGTGGGACGGAGGGAGGGGAAGCTAAATCTAAGGTGATGGAAAGAGAACTCACACTGGGTGGTGAACTTATCATATACCAAGCTGACAATGCACTGTAGAACTGTATGCCTGAAGCCTATGTAATCCTTGCTAACAGAGGTCACCCCAATAAGTCTAACAATAAAAATACATTTAAAAATTAAAAAAAAAACCACTTCGGTTATGGGGCTGAATGAGCGCCTGCCTGTGACACGTTAATCCCCCAGCTCTGGTGGCCCCGTCATTTGCAGGGCGACAGGCCTCAGTTCCCCAGACCCTCGGTGAGTTCAAGTCAGATAGATACACCAGGAGACCTTTGAGGAGATGGTGCTGCCAGGGCCTCTGCCTGGGCCTCTGCCCGCTGGCTTCCTAAACGCCCTGCCTCCCCCTGGGCAGACATCTCTATGTTGGGTGGTGATGTGTAAACTCAGTGAGGTGCTCTGGGCGAAGACAAAGTTGGCTTTCCTCCAGAGAGGAAGTTCCCAGAAATCCCATTTTCGAGACAGACATTAATTACCCCCGGAGTGGCACAGCATTTTGTCTCCTCTTGGTTCCGAGAGACAGTGAGAGAGGAAACTGGAGATCACAGCCAAGCTCCCTCCTCACCCTCCACCCCTGCCCCAGGCGAACGGGAGGCTAGCGATGCCACACGCCCACTGCCTCCTGCCGTGGGAGGACACAGGACACATGCAGGCCCTGGGGGACACACACGGGGACCTGAGTGGACATCAGCTTAGCGTCCTGGTGAGAAACCATGGACTCCTGGGTGCCCCTGATCCAGAGGGAACGCAGAGAGCATCTGCTCAGCGCCACCCAACGGAAAAGAAATGTGAAGCACACAGGTCATCTAAAACGTTCTGACAGCCATAGTGAGAAACAGCAAAATTCATTTTAACGGTATTTAACCTAATATATCCAAAATAGCGTCTCAGCATGGAATCAACATCGAAAGTATATAGATATTTACATCCTTTTGTATACGCCAAGTTTTTTGTGTATTTTACATTCAGAGTCCACCAGAATTTGGACTTGGCCACATTCCAAATGCTCAACAGCCCCATGTGGCCAGGGCCACCAGGCAGTGACAGCCACAGCCAAGGTTTGTTAGTAACTCACTGCTCCATCAGCATTATCACGTACCCTCTCCGGCGTCCGGCCAGGAATCAGCCAGGTCCCTGCTCCCCAGGTGAGGTCACTGGCGGCATCAGCATCACCGGGGTTCGGCGGGGATGCAGTGTCTCAGGCTCCAGCCAGGACCTATTCAAATCAGAACACAAATTTTAACACTCTCCCCAGCTGATTCTTTTGAACAAGAAACTCATAGACGCCTACTGTCTCCTCTTAAACACTTCCTCTCCAAGGAAGCCCGTGCCATCTGTAACTGCTCCTAATCATTAGAAAAGCATGTGTCCTTCCTTTACTGAGCACACTGTACGAGATGGGCACTGCGCTAAGTGCATCATGGGAATTCTCTCAGTGAAGCCCAGTACCGCCCAATGGGATGGGGGCTCATTTGGGCTCCTATTTGTTTGTTTGTTTTAATAGATGATAAAATGGAGGCCCCCAAACACTGGACAACTGATTCTAGATCTGTCTCAGGACTGGTTTTCTTACCCATCACTACACCAGGGCTTCCAGCACCTTCTGCCTGCTGGCTCTCCCACACCCTCCCCTGAGCCCATTTGGAGCCAGGAGACTTTTCCTTCTTCATGTAAAAGAAGTGTTGCTGGTGTCCAGTAAAGATCATCTTCAGAACCATGGCTTTGCATTTGTGTGGATGTTTCATTCACCACTGGTTTCATTTCTTTTCCTTCAATATTTCATTTATTACTTGAATAAACCTACTGCTCCACATTTCCCTTCCTCATTGAGAGTTAGAACAAGTTTAGAAATTGGTAACTAAGCAAATAGGCAGAAATTAATAAAAGTCCCATGATGTCATTAGAGAGCTCAAAGCTTCCAGGTTCCCAATTAAATAAGGTACCTGGTGAGGGCTATTATGTAGGGTACACATACTGCATGAGGGACCCCAATTATACAAGGTCGCGTGGAGGTACTGCATTGAGGACACTGAACTCGCCATCAAATGTCACGAAATAGCAGAGCATGATGGGAGTATGCTCAGATGGGAAAAGAAGTCACAACAGTGAGCCAGCAGCGAAGGGGTTTTACTGCTTAATTCTATGTGTCAGGAAAAGCCCCAGAAAACCAGAAGAACACTGACTGCTTCCCATGGGTCTTCCCAACGGCCTGCAATGGCCCACTGCACGGCAGAGGGCTGAGCACCACTACGGAACTTACACTGTTGTTTTGGAAACGAACTACATTCTCAATTCAAAAGGAAAGTCATTTGTCTTGAATAATAATGGAAATCATTGGAAGAGACACTGTGCCTTTGGGTCAAGAATCTGACACTTTGCAAACAAGGGCTGTACTCCCTAACTTCCCAGGAAATCCAGACTTGCCGGGTGTCTGAAGGGGAGTGGGGCCTGGAGGTCGAAGAGGCGGGAAGGATGAAAAGGGGAGGATGAGTGAGAATCAAAGACAGTCACGTGGCCCCCGCCTGAGGCCCGACACATCAAGTCCCCCTACAGGCAGTACCGTTGTGCCCACATCCCATGGAATACCTGCATTGAGCTTCCCCAAATTGAGACACTACATTTGGGGTGGCCAATCTTAAGGTAGTGGCTACACAGAGCACAGCGTTCACTTGGGGGGTTACCAGGGATCCCAGAGAAATATACAGCTGTCCTCCTGAGCAGTTGATATTAACCAGACACCTTTTGCATATCAGTTGATAAAGAAATGTCAGACATATCATGATGCCACAGAGAAAATAAACAATGGTTTCAAATATGAGTCCTGATTCAAAGGCCAAACAGCAAGTAGATCATCTGAACTGCAGCCCATGATTTATGATCTAGATCTTTCTGACATGGGCATTTCGACATAGCTACAGGCCCTGGTTGACTTAAAGATGGTTCATGATTGTCCTGTGCGGTCCCGGGGACTGCGGCTGGTTGTGGCACACACCCCAGACATTACCACTGGTGTCTTCAGAAGCGACCCGCACTGCAGTGACTGCTGTTCCTTCCATTAATCAAACGCCACATCCACGTCGGGGATCCTCCTGCTGGACACCGGCCAGGGTCTCCAGGATGAGTGAAGTCCCAGCAGCCTGCAAGCCATATTTGCTTAATGTGCGACAGAACACTGGGGACAGAACCGACCTGTCACCACTGCAGCCTCGGGGCCCAGGACAGTGCCAAGCTCACAGTGGGCATTTAGCATAAACTCCTCAACAGACCACGCCTGCAGACCTCACTTCGGGGTTCCAAAGCCCTTCCTTTACGGCAGGAGTAATCTCAGCCGCCTACACTCACCGGCACTGACCCAATGAACACCCACCCAGCGCTGTGACCATCATTTCTAGCCTCCAGACAAGGAAAGTAAGGTTCCAGAAAGCTCAGTAACGTGTCCACAACCAGGAGGTGGCAGGACCGGGATTCGACCCCCGGTCTGGCCTGGTCGTTTGGAACCACCTCTCTAGACTTTCACTCTTAGATTCATTCTGGGTCTCCTCAAGCTCAGCATAACACCAGAATGCTCCTTCCCGAGTGGGGGTCAAGGACGGTCACTGACCACCTCTGAATCGTCCCTGCAGCAGCTTCCCTGGAGTTTGAATCCACTGGGTCCGCAGTTTGAAAGCCATTTGGGGGCCTGGGCCCCGCGCCAGGCCCTGCAGATAGAAGGAAGAACAGTTTGTGGTTCCCGCCCTCCAGGCTGGTCTGGGGGGCAGATGAAGAAACGTACCACATCGATGCAGCATGGCACTGAAGCAGACTTCTACCAAACGCCACCAAGCTGGCATTGCCAAGCAACGCCGTGAGCACGGCGTGGACATCGTCCACCCTGCCACACAGCAGCTTACGAGCTGCCTGCCCCCGAACAGCCTGGAAGCTGGGCAGTCCACGCTTGAGGTGAAATGCACGGTCGAAACCAAATGTGCTGGAGGCGTGCAGAGGGGGTGAGATCATTGTGAGTTGAGGTCATTGCCACTCTCGGGGAGATGAAAGCACAAACAGCCCTGACAGATGCCCCGAGTGTCCTTGTCATTTCTCAGTATTTCCCTGGAGACAGTTAGTTAGGAGAACTGGATGCTAATGCTTGCCGTGGTCACATCTGTACAGCAGTCCTCGCTGAGGGCTCCCCACAGCTGTTTTTAAGCGCCCACAGTTCTACTTTGGTCAGAAGACCTCAGGAGAATATCATCTCGGTCAAGAATGTACAAGGCTGGACCTCAGCTCGTGGCTGGGGATTGCAGAGGGTCAGCGAGGTCAAATAAGCTTGAACTTGGCTCTGACTTTGGATACACACACAAGCTGCTCTAATACTCCAAAGGGTAACTTCGAGTGGAAATAGCCTGGAGACCTTTCTCCAGAGGGCCACGAGGGCACGCCCACTTCTCACAGCCCCGACCAAGGCCCCGGAGAGTTCTCCTAGCCATCACCGAACCAATTTTCCAAAGTGCTCTGTAATTAATGCCTCCCCAAAGAGATCCTCTCCTGTCACTGTGAAGAGAAAAATAAAAGCATTCCTGCAACTGGTTTATACCTTGGGCGGAGCCAATTTGTCTTTAGCCAGCTCAAATAAAGCACTGTGCTGTGAGCAATAATAGAAGCCAATATTCCACAGGAAGGCCTGTCCAAGGCACGTGTTCATCACTCTCCAAGGGCAGAAGAAGAGTTGGCATAGACTTTGCAGGAGACATTATTGCTGAGTCGAACAGTTTGGGTATTTCCTGTGGCATTTCTGCAGGAGACTAGCTGGTGTCATCTTTGTGGCACCTGTTATGCATGAGTTTCTTCATTCACTCACAAAACAGTCACTGAAGACCCACTAAATGCAAGACCTTCAAGACAGGTGCTGGAGAAGCCTGGCCAAGTCCCTGCCCTCATGGAGCTTGCATTCTTGTGGGGAAGACAAATACAGATGAAATAAGATACATCTGTTAGATATATCACACTTTGTGAGAGATGCTGTGGCAAACACCACAAACAGGAAGTGACTAATTTTAGGGCAAGGTATATTTTGGGTCCAAGCTCAAGAAGGATGACCCTAAAAAGGAAACTTTTTTACACTACGTTCAGAAGGAAGCCACTCTTGCAAAGGGCAGGGGAAGATCATTTCAGATGCAGGGAACGGCTTGTGCAAATGTCCTGGGGCGGGACGGAGCACAGCTGAACTGGCATAGGTGAGAGAGGAGAGCCTGGAGGAGTGGGCAGGGGCCCCGCCAAGTGCTCCATGCTCTGAAGATGGCCTGTCTGCTCCAGTCCTCCACCTGGCTTCACTTAGCAATGCATCGCAACAGACCAGTGCCTGATTCATCCCCCTGCCCCACTTAGCACCCCAGGAGCACTAGCCAACACACTCTGGCCACTCTCTGCTTTGTTCCAGCAGTTTCTGCAGTGACGAAGAAGCAGGCTTCATACAAAAAGAGCGAGGGTGATGCTCCCCTAGCACACACGCTCTTCCCACCCCATCGAGCCAGCTCGGGGTGGCTGCACTCAGCATGCTGCCGCGGTCGTTGGTAATAATTGTTGCATTAATTGGTGCTGTCCGGACCAGACAGAACGTAAAAGATCCCACTGTGTCCAATAATTAATGTTTTTCCCTCACTGCAACGCATTAATAAGGGGCTCTTCCAAGAACCGAGTAATTGGCTGGGTGGGCGACATTAGGGTATTTATAGATAAGCTTTGGTCTGGAGACATAGAGGAAAGCTGATTGTGTTTATTTAGGCTCTACTATCTATCGCTAATGTGTTATCCTGCGTTCGATCATCCCCATTCTCTGGGTCCTAATGATACAGGACACAGTCACAATGTGATCTCAGTGACCTGCAATCCGGCTTTCTCTTCTGCAGGGGATAGAGGGGGACGGAGGGGGGCTGTTCACAGGTTCTGCTTGCTCCCACTCATCCACCAGCAGAAATTCAGAGCAAGGCTCTCGGAAATACCAGAAAGACAGTTTCTTCTAATTAAACCTCCGAGGAGTGGAAGTTTCTTGGGCTTATGATGCTCTGAAGGGTTTTTTGAAAATGTTAACTCTGGTTGGGGAAATGTGGCTTTGAAAAACGGAGGAAGAGGCAGCTTGGGTTTGAAATGATCTCGCAGTAGTAGCAGGCAATGAAATCTCAGCTACTGATGAACACTGGCAGATCCACATCTCCCTGGACAGTCGGATGTGGATCCTGGGAAGTGGACACCGGGCACGTGGGGCCACCTCTTCTCTCAGAAGCCTTTAATCCACTTGGCCTTTGTTAGAATTGTCAGAAGAGGTTTCTTGTTTTTGAAAAAGGTATAGATATGCACCACAGTATGAATGTACTTAAGGCCACAGGATCGTACAGTTGAAAATTAAAACAGGAAATTTTATGTTACATAGGTTTTTACCATGATAAAAAAAAATTACTAGGAGAATAACTAGAAAAATACAATTTATAAGCAGAATATAAGGCATAAGGAAGGACCCAGGTTTTTAATTTATAACTCTAATGTGCCTAATATTAATTTTAGGAATGAAAAAAACTTCTAAATGGCCTCTTTTGCACACAAAACTATCCTCAAGCTAATTGCTAAAAGTGCTTAAATTCCCAGTTATAATTCGAAACAATTATTTCGTCAGTTGAATGAGCTGGACTCAATGGGACTATAGAATGAACTCAATCTTATTTACGTTTACTACTTTTTATTAAGGTTGGTCTCTGGGTCATTCCTTATTCTCTTCTGGCTGTAATTTCACATGGGTCTATAGCTTTTTCTGTGACCCATAAAACAAAGAACCCAGACCCATTGACTAACAAAAAAGGTACAGCTCAGTGCATGTGTGCATCTCCACACAACACGCATATGATGTGCTCTGCATATCAGCCCATGTACATCTCTCACTGCAATGGATGTGGGGAAAATGTGGGATTGGGAGCCTGGAGACCTGGGTTCAAGTTCAGGCTGTGCCCTTGCCACACAGCGTGTAAGGGGCAGGAAGACACATAACCCTGTTAGGCCTCCATTTTCAGGCCTGTGAGATGCAGATGCTGCTAGCGCACACCTCGCAGGGTTGGTCTTGGAAAGACGTGAGCTGTCACCTGTGGAGGCACCCAGCTCGTGCAGAAAAGGGGCCCCTTAAATAGCCACTTCTCCCCACCTGACCTCGCACGTGTGAAAGCACCTAACACTCTCCGACCTCCACCTTCTCCCCTCTGCCTGCTCTATGAAGACACCCTCGGGACCCTGACCTGCCTCTGACTTTAAACAAGTTCCCGGAAAGCTGATCTGTGCACAAATGTGTGATGTAACTTGGCAAATTAAGTGTGCAATGCTTTTAGGAAAACGATGACCTTTCCTCCTCTGCCTCCCGTGCCCCCGCACTGAGACCAGGTAATTTGCGGGCACATCTGTTGCAGGTGTTGGGGAATAGTCTCGCAGATATTCTTAGATCCCGGCCTGGGGTCAAAAGGTTGAGAGGCTGGCCCCAGGGACACAGTGATGCCGGCAGCATACATCGGATGACAGCAACGAGGCAGGCAGGCCTGTGAGCAGGGCTGGCCCTGGGCAGCTGCCCAAGGTTAGTGGGTAGACTGGCAAGCAAAGAAGGACTAGGACCGATGTCAGGGACAGGCACCCCTAACCCAAACACACACCTACACCCTTGTTTATCAGATATCACTTAGCAGGTATTACCTGGCTTGGGCAAGGAACTTGACCCCTCTGGGCCTCACCAATCCCATTTATAAGGGAGGGGTACAGTCCCGCTCAGCTCGTGGGCTGAGGCTGTGCTGGCCCGTAGCACTTTAATTTGCAGGTGCCTGCCGGGCATCTAGCATTGTGCCAGGTGCTGGAGGGAGACAGATGGAGGATCAGAGAGAAAGGAGAAAGTGTAATCATCACCCTTGCCTAAAAAGAACCCCTTACCCTTCGTAAAATCTGCCATGGCTCCTCATCTTTCTTAGCATAAAATCCAAACTCTGTACCAAGAGCCACACAACACTTGGGGGTCCGGCCCTGGTGCTTCTGTCAGACAGCATATTGTAATGCTCCTTTGCTATCCTCAAACACATTTCAGAAGTGACATGATTTATCTACGCAAAAGATGTTTTAATCAATAAAATGCCTGAACTTTAATATACAGGGTGAAGAAAAGAAGTCATCTATAATAAAACCATACACCTTCAATAGGTAAATTCTCTGACCTGAGTTCATTAATCAACACAAGGACTTGGCGTTTGTGCGTAAAATCATAGCTCTTAACACAGACTGACAACAGACGTGTTGTTTTGGAGACTCAAATACCAAGAGTGATGTTGCCATGGGTGACGTGATTTTCCCAACATGGTGAACACTGCCTGGTAATGCTCCAAACAAAACACAGTGCAATCATACCTTAATCCATACAGTAGTTCCATTCCTAGATAATTCAACGCATAATTGACACCGTGCTAAAATTACCTTCTGTTGGTATGGGGAAGGGAGTTAAGTCCGGGCTCGGATCGTTAGAAATTGGCTTTTCACCTACGTGCACATCCATGAAGACGCCCCAGTCACACGGGACCCAGGAGAGACCGCCGTTGTACAGGACTGTCCCATGCGCTGCCTGAAGGCCTGCCTCCTCGTGCCTGCTCACTGAATTTAAGGCCCCCCGCACCCCCACAAAGACTGCAAACGAATTCGGGGGGGGGGCAATCCTGCCCCCTTGGGGACCTCTGATCCAGCCCCTGCCTACTTCGCCAACACTGATTTCATCCTTCTTTCCCCTTTTCACCGCACTCCTGGCCACACAGGCTTCCAGCATACCTAAGGGCTGTCACACATGCTGTTCCCTCCACCAGGGTCGCTCTTCCCTGCTGTTCACGTGGCAGCCTTCTCCTGTCTCAGCTCACCCACCATTTCCACGGGAGCAGCCTTTCCCGGACACCCTACCTACAGTAACACACACACACCCCACCCTGCTGATCTCCATCAGGTCACCCTGTTCTTAGCCCTCAGGGCACACACCATGTTGTCAAGATTCTTTTCTAAGTTGTCTTCCCTGTCCCAGCCCCCCAGACTGACTACAGCCAACTTTTCTTTAAAGGGCCAGAGAGCAAATATTTTAGGCTTCGCAGGCCACATGGGCTCTGTCACAACAACTCGACTCTGATGTTACAGCTCAAAAGCAACCATAAACAATATGTAGACAAGTGGGCGTGGCTGTGCACCAATAACACTTTATTTACAAAAATAGACAAGGGCTGACTCTGACCCATGGGCAGTCCCTTGCCAATCTTTGCTAGACTGTAGACTCCACATCTGTCTGGTTTACTCTCGAATTCCTCGGTCAGCATAATGCAGGTGTATGGTAAGAACTGAACAAATGTGTACTGAAGATATGAGTTTGTTGTCCAGCTGGAATGAGGAACAAAAAACACGGGCCACGCCCATCTATGTTTAGCACCGACAGAAGCATTTACACGCTGCACAATCAGCCCTGAGAAGCGAGGGCAGGAGACTTCAGGGAGGGCTGCCTGGAGGAAGTGGCCCTGGCCAGCAGCTAAAGGAAGAATGGAATTTGGGACATGGTAATCCTGGTACTCACTTGTTCGATCATGAATTCACTCACTCAGCGGAGGGCTCTTTGAGTGTCAAATGAGATGCTGACAACAGCAAGATGACCGAGCAGTGCTCCCAGGGAAGGAGGAGGTTTTGTTCCTGTTGTCAGGATAGTCTGGGGACTCTGTGGCCCTGTCACACTTCTGGGTGCCTGACACTCAGGAGGGACCATCTGAGCATGGCTCAGTAGTGCCACAGTTGAACCATCAGCCCACCAACCGTCAATACCCCACAACCCCACCAGGCCACGTGTGTGACATCCGTGTGCGCCTGTCCTCCCCCTCCCCCTAACCCTCACCCCACCCCCACCCCCAGGCACAGGGCTCCAGCCCTCTGCCCTCTCTCATGACCACCGTCTGCCCTCGGCCCCTCCATCACCACCAGCATCACCACAGGCTCTCCCCACGAAGGGGCACCAGAACGGTGGGTCTTCAGACACAGCCCTCGGTGGGTGGGGGCCAGGGTGCCCCGGAGCCATCAGAGCTCCGGGACACACCACGAGGCATTTTTAAGGAAGAGACATTTCAGTAGCACGACAGGGACCTGGACATCATGAGTGGCCATTCTTTGATCTTTTAAGGAATTCCTTGAAATTCATTTTTAAACAGGGTCAGGGTGGTCTCCGCTCCTCCCTCCGGGTTTTTTTGTCTGTAAGCTCCCTGGCACCTCCTGCAAACCTCCCTTCTCTTTGCTTTGGCTTCTCTCAAAGGCAGAGGCAACTATGAAGCCCACAACCTTCCAGACCCTAACGGCAGTCATGTGGCATAGCAAACCCTCGACTGAGTGGATTTCACTGCCTTACTTCCCGTTCACTGGGATTTCTTATCTATTTCTGAAGTCATAATGGAGGGATCTGCTAGGCCAACTCAAGTCCTTCCCGCGACGAGCCAGGTGTCCTCAGACACCCTTCTGCCCACCGCCTCCAACTCTGAACTGACTTTATTAATACTGAGCTTAATGAATCTGAAGTTGGGTTTAATTTAAACATCCTAATGTATCATTAGCACTTCATAAACAATATGTTTTCTATCGGTTAATGAGGGGTCAAACTAGATAAACTGACTTCTCAACACAATGCCCATAGCATGTCATAAAAAGAAACAGGGAAACACTCCCTGCGGGAGCTCCAGGCCCTGACCTTCTCCCTGTCTGCAGAGCAGCTCTGCACCCTCAAGGTGACCCTGACTGAGGGTGCAAGGTAAGGCAGCTCTGCAGGCCTCCAGGAGAACCAGGCCCATAGCCCAGAAGCCACTAAGGGTCGCAAATGAAAGATAGCCTCAAAGGGTGGCTCTTAGTGGAGTGACTGAGAGCCAGATTTGGGGGATAAGGGAACCCCTCATTCATTCCTTTGTTTGGAGGCCCATTCAATCACTCCGGTGCCTTTTGGGGTCAGAGCACTGGGGAAGCAGGTGAAGGAGACGAAGAAAGTGGGTGTCCTCCTGGGCCTAAGCCCACAGTGCAGGGAGCTGCCGCGTCGACACAGCCACTCCACACTGCTCATGCAACGGTGAGCAGAGCTGGAAGGGCGGGCAGACAGCTCCAGAAGGGTCTCTCAGAGGAGGTGACATCTGAGCCGGCCAGGACACTGCAGGGGAAGCAAAGGTCAGGCGAAGCAACGGCCAGGTCCAGAGCAGGAAAGACCGCGGATGTGGACGTGGACGACGCGGAGGGATACAGGCTTCCCTCCCCGCCTCCGCCCGCGGTTGCAGGCGAGAGACAGCCCCCGGGACGCCTGCGCCACGCTCCGAGTCCCGCAAAGCGCGACAAGACGTCAGGCCCCTCACTTGAGAGTGGGACAAGAGGACAAAACAGTGACCCTCGCGGTGGGGAAGCCCAAACAAAGAACAGCAGAAAGTGGGGGTAAAAAATGAGGCCGGCCACCCTCTTTTTTCGGATACACCGGTGACCTTCCTGCACATGGGCAGTGCTGCGATGGGGGGGCCCGGGGGGCTGTCCGTCGGCACCTTGCGTTCCCAGCGTCCGGTCCCTCCCGGCCGCCCCTCTCAGAGACCAAGCCTGGTGGCTCCGTGTCATTTACAGTGCCATCTAGAGGGCCGCCAAGCTCAGAGTTAAGACCCGCGGATAATCTTACTGGCTGCGGCGCGACCTTTCTTTCCTCGCCGCAGCTGCCTGAGACAGCGCCGTTCAAGGCACCTCGGGGGAGAGACGACTCCACTGATACACAGCAAGGGACGCTCTCCCCATCCCTGAGTGGGCGACGCTTTCAAACCCTTCGGAAAACAGTCACCCCCGCCAGCAATCGAGGGGCGCTCACTGGGGGCCTGCTGGCGACACGCGAACCCCGGGATCACGCAGCGACAAGCCGGGAGGGCAGGCACAAAACTCCACCTCGCCACCTTTTTTAATGAGTCCCATCCTCTGGCTGCTGCGGGGGCCCTCCGAGACCAGCTATTAACGAGTGCTTAGAATAGACTGCGCCCGTTTTGTACATGTACGGTGGCCTGGGAGAGACACTTCAATTTCCATTTTACATCTGCTGCCATGTTCAAGTGTCTCCTTAAGGGCAGGAAAACACTTGGCAAATTTTGTCTTAAAAGAGACATGTTCAAAGAGAGCACTCCCTCCCCGCAGCGACATTCTATATGTGAGCACTTTTCAATTTTCAAAGTATATATTTAGATTATGTATGTGAACCCCGAGAGACAGGGGTAAGCTGCACACGCGCCTGTCCGGGCCCCTTGGGGCTGTGAGCAGAGGGGCTGCTGGGATTGTTGCTCACTGAGAAGCGGGTGGTGCAGGCGACAGGGACAGCCTATGTTTTGGTCCTGTTTACAGATCTTGGGCCCAGCCAGCAGGCCACGTGGGTCCTATCTTGAGGCGTAAGGCCATTGCCAGGGGGACTCCTACAGGGCAGGGCGCAGGAGTTGAGATGAAGGGGAAGCCAAAGCCCGGTGGGGTCCAGAGAGGAGGTGTGACTGGCCCAAGCCCACGTGGGGGACAGGTGATGGGGTTAGATTCTGGCAGTAACTTTGCAGGGGTCTTTCCAAGATTAGAGGGGGGCCTTGAATGGAGGAGAAAGGAGGAGGAGGTGGAGATAAGAGAGGATTCTAGTAGAACAGTGTGTGCTGAGAGGTCTCCGGGGGCTCCTGTCATCACAGGGAGCCGTCATCTGAATGGCGAGTGAGGGGGACGACCTGGAAGTCACCAGGTGGCCTCCTGGTGTGATGGAAAGCACAACCTCCATCCAGCTCTTGCACTCAGCAGCCGTACTAGTCTGCTCACGCTGCTGTAACAAAGACACTGCAGACATTTACTTCTCACGGTCCTGGAGGCCGCTGGCCCAGGACCGAGGTGCCGGCTCGGTCCGTGTATGACTGTCTGGCGGGCTTGCGGATGGCTGCCTTCTCACTGTGCTCTCACGTGGCGGAGAGAGAGCGCTCTGTGATTTTCATCCCCTGAGAAGGGCACCAATCACATCATGGGGGCTCCACCCTCATGACCTCATCTGAACATAATCACCTCCCCATGGGCCCCCCTCCAAATAGCATCTCTTTGGGGGTTAGAGCTACAACATGTGAATTTGGAAAGGACACAAGCATTTAATCTGTAACGTTGGCTGTGTGCTCTTGGGCAAATTGCTTAGCCTCTCTGAGCCTCTACTTTTCATCTATGACAGAGGATCCTAGTCCCTCTGCCTGTAGGCCTGGTACGAGGACCCGGCACATGGACGGTGCTGGCTCAGTGGTACCTGTGTTTGTTTCTACAGCCCAATAATCATCAGAATCCTCCAAAACAGGAAACCCACCCTCCAGTCAACCTCAGAAGACCCACAGGGCAAGTGGTCATGAGCAGAAGACATCCAGAGAAATGGAGCATTCATGTTCAGAAAGGGGGCGATGTGGGATGACACTCGCTGACGGGGCGAATTGCTGATTTCACCACCTTTGCCACCCTCAGAGCCAACAGCCCCGGCTGGCACAGTGCTTCCCAGGGCGTTTCCAGTGATCTCGAAGTGTGTTGCCAGACCCTGGCCAAAGCTAACGTGAGTTTTCTCTCACTCAAAATGCTGTCATTCTCAGCCATCAGCCCTTTGGCCAGCGGCTGCAGAGTCACGCCGGGGCCGTCTGCCTGCTGCTTCCCCGGGACCCGCTGTCCCATCATCCTCACTCGAGAACCCCTATGTTCTCCAAGTAGCAATGCGTCCAGTTCAAAGCTCCGCCTCCTGCCTCTCTTACGGTGAGGTGTGGCCATGTGACGAAGTTCTGGCCACTGGAACAAGAGAAACTCATAGGGAAGGTCTTCTGGAAAGGTTCTTTGAAAGGGAGAAAAGGTGACGAGGGGAAGACCTATTGCCTTACCCTGTTCCTCTTCCCTGCCTCCTGGAATGTGGGCATGATGGCTGGAGCTGCAGCAGGCATCTTGAAACACTGGGGCTGGGAGCGAAATGTTGGGAATGGTAGGGCAGGAGGGGAGACACAGCCTGGGCCCCAGATGATCATGAAGCCACCGCACCAGCCTACCAAGGACTTCTTGTACATCAGAGGGGAAAACTTAGTGCATTTAAGCCACTGTTGAGTTTTCTGTTAGGTGCAGCTGAACCTACTCCTAATGTATATGCTTAGGTACCAGAGGCCAGGGATGGTGTGAAAGAAGCACCCCGGGTCCCTGGCTATCAACCCATTCTTGGCTGTCGACACGCGTGGGAGGTGGGAAGAACGGGGTAGAACAACACGGTGCAGGTGTTCTCACTCGTGCCCATCAGCCTCTAGTGCTAGACCCCGGACGAGTGACCAACTCTCCTGCTTCAAACAGTGATCCCATGTCACCTTCTAGAGACCTTCAGGCTAATCCAAACCTAATGGGTGTCAGGGGAAGGGGGCCACCACAGACAAAGGGTCGGAAGTCAAAATGCACCCTGGTTCAAGACCTCCCTCTGACTCTTAAGCGGTTGTGTCCGGCTTGGGCAGCCGCTTAAGCCTGAGCTTCAATTTGCCTCCTCTGAAGACTGGGGGTTACAGCAGCACCCAGCTCAGAGGGCTCCATGGGTCACGTAAGTAACGTGCCTGGAATGCAGCCCTCCGAGATGATAGCTGTGGTCACTGCAGATTCCTCATGAACTGACGTTGTTATTTTCAGAGGACACACCCTCTCTCCGTAAGTGCAGGTGGGGGACAGGCTTTGGCCGGTGGCACTGCCCTGTTTCTTCCCAGGTAAGGTGACATCATTGCTGGTCCTACCAGGGTCGCTCCCAACTCTGTGAGAACTAGTAAGGGGACAGGACCGGGAGGGAGGGGACCCAGCTCCTGTCCCTGGCTTCACCGATAACTAGCTGTGTAAACTGAGGCAAGTCACCATCTCTTTCTGAGGCTGTTTCCCCACCAGTGAAATGAGGCTGCCGGACTCCATCCTTGAGACCCCTTCCAGCACCCCGTGAACACGGGGAACCTGGAGAACCAGGATCCAGATGGTCAATCCTCCTGCTCTACTTGTTCCTGCTGCCCATTTCGCCTCCCGCCCCTCTCAGCCCACCAGTCATTCTCCGACGTCCCTCCTACTGTACTCCTGTCGTATCAAGGGCCTGACACAGGAAGCAGCGTCACTGCGGCGGACACTGAGGCTAGGTCTGGGGACTGGGCCAAGGAGAAATGTGAGAGTAGTCTGCCTCACGTCACACCAACGAGGCAAAAATTCAGAAGTGCAAATCCAAATGAATGGGGTGTAAAAGGACCATCTAGAAACACGTCTTGCTCATCTGAGTCTTGCTCTGTAAATCTCCCACAGGGATGACGGGAAAGAAATTACGCTGAGTGCTTGGCTACGGAGCGTGAGGCCCTAGCCACATGTTTAACATGTGTCATCAGTTCAGCCCTCTCCAGACGAACGCCGTCACGTAACCACTCGCGTCCGCGTTCTGCCAGCAGGGCAGAACAGTAACACCTCTCGTTTCCGTTAAGGTCACACAGGTAGTGAACAGTTGAGCCAGGATTATAATCTACATCTAATCTAGATTGTCACCACTGCGCCATCATCTTGAGTCCTAAAAGAGAAACGACACAAGATGGAATGGTGACACGCAACAGAACAGAATTCTGTCCTAGAACTAACTGCCCCCGGCTGGCTGTGTGACCTCGGCATCTCGCTCTGCTGTTTCCTCATGTGTCAAAGGTGAGCGTTGGACAGACCAGAGCCCCACTCAGAGTGGTAGCTGCTGGTAGATCCCCAAACTGTCAGGCTGCCTCCACCCTACTCCGCATTCAGTAGATCCCAGGGCTGCCGAGGGGAGAGCAGGCCGCCACGGAAGCAGTGCCCTGCTTGGGAACCTCCAGTTGGACAGAAGCCTGGGGACCCTGACATCACCTGCCTTCCCTTCCCTGCCCGTCTCCAACCACCTCCAGGGCCCCGTGGGTGTCTCTGCTGGTTTTCCAAATCCAGACAGGTCGGCTTAAAAACCTGAATGTGTACCATGCGGTCTACTGGGGCTCTCTAAAAGTCCAGCCCAAGTCCCGTTCCATTTAGAGACTCTCTCCACCCAGTCGTTTCTTTAGGAGATGGGGCCCCCTCGTTTGTACTGACGTTCACCTTCATCAGCCACACAGGGCCAAATGGTATGCCTGCTCTGTGGCATGCTATAAGATTTTTGCAACATACAGACGGTGTTGCTATAAAAAAATTTAACAGGCCAATAACTGACAGTCTCACCCTTTTGGATTCACCAATGAATCTTATGCCCACGTGTTGCCAAAAGCATTTATTGTCTCATAATTTGATTTACTTTTTCCCATGCTGCTCCTGGTGCCCTCACGCAGGGCCAAAATGGCTGATGTCTCCAGATGCCATGGAGGCTAATAAAGCTTGCTGGGCTCCCAGCATGCTCTCTGCTGTCAGAAGCCTGCAATTAACTTAATAGGGTTCTTGAAATGGAGTCGATCCGGGAAATGTGGCATGTGTTGACACTCTCCCGCTGATCCAAGCAGCCTCCTTCCATTGACTTGCAGGGTCTGTTTGCTATTTGAATTATTTAGGAGCTTGTTATGTGAATTAAAAAGCGGCACTTTGCAGCATTAAGTCTAATATTTTATGATCTTCAATTGATTAGGTGGGCTTTTAGGATTACACAGAAAGGTTAAGATAAAACACGCCTCAGACGGGCGGCTCTCACCAGTCTGCTCTGCTTTGCAAAAACCTAGATGAAAACCCAAAAAGAGCCAGCCTCTCCCTTCTCCCTTCCAAGCGAGCCTTCTGGAGCCCATTTTCAGGCCACCACAGCGCCTTTGCCCCTCGAGGACACTGGATGCTCAGGACCGAACTGAGGCTGTCTGGTCCCCCATTTCTCTATCTTTCTTTTGTCTCTCTTGGCACAAAGATAACCGCTGATGACGTGATGCCCAGATGGACCACACCCCAAGCCTGGGCCTGCAAAGGGAAAGCCCTGCTCTGGGTTCCCAGCCACTCACTCACGGCTAGATGGACACCACTGCCACGCCCGCCCTTGGCCAAAGGTGTGCGCGGCACACGCCCCACGCGGCAGTAAGTTGAGAGGCCACCGCACTCCAGACAACCTCTTCTGCCATGAGTGCCTTCCTGCCCTGCCAGCTGCCACCACCCTCTGCCCTGGCCAATGACAAGAGCTTCCTACTGGGCATTTCCCATTACTCCCATTCCAGCACACCCTGCATTGTGGCCAAGGGGATCTTTCTAAAACCCAGCTCTGGTTATGGCACTCCCTTGCTCAAAAACCCTCAGTGGCTCCCCATCGCCTGTTAAGTAGATACTCGTCAACCTAGCTCCAGCCTCTCTTTCTAGCCTCACCTTCTATTGCTCCTGTATGAACCAGCCAAACTGAGCTACTCATTCTCAAAAAAACACCCTCTGATTTTGCAACTCTCTAGCTCTGTTCATGGCATTCACTTGGTGCACATGCCTCGCTTCTTCACCTACGAAAAGTCGCTAGTCCTTGATAAGAAAAGGAGTAAAAATAAGTAGATAATATAGAGCGTCTGATGTTCCAAGCACTTTATATATTATTATTAATCCTCGTAATAATCCTGTAAGGTCGGTACCTTTACTATCTCCATTTTACACGTGGCAAAACAGAGGTTTAGAGAAGTTAGGCAACTTCTGGCCCCAAAGTCGCCCAGCCAGTGGGAGTTCAAATCCAGGTGGACACGGCTCATCTCAATCCCACTTCCTTGGTAAGCAAAGCGAGGAGGTGAAGCTCGCTCTGGCCCTGCCTGCCACCCCCTCTCTCCGCTGAGGGTTGCCGCACCCACCAGCTCACTGGCACTGACTGAGGCAGGCTGCAGGTGTAGCTAAACAGCTCTGCTCTCTACCAGGATGCCTACGCCTTGGCACCATCTGAGCATCCCTTGCAGCGTAGCAGGGCTCAGGGCCAGCCTTTGCACATAGAGGGTGTTGGTTCAAGCAGGCTCAACCTGACTCGAGGGTGGCTCCCCAGCCAAATGTCGCAGCCTCTTAGAAGAGGATTTATTATAGCTGGTCCCTATTGCACTTTTCGAGTGGCAGCAGGAGGCATTGAAAAGTGTCGAGTGAGTAAAAGTATAAGCTCTTAAGAAGGGAGTCCAACCTTTTGGCTTCCCTGGGCCACACTGGAAGAAGAATGGTCTCAGGCCACACATAAAATACACTCGCACTAATGATAGCGGATGAGCTAAAAAAAAAGGGTCCATGCATAATTTTCATAATGTCTTCAGAAAGTTTACGAATTTGTGTCGGGCCACATTCAAAGCCCTCCCGTGGGCCGCAGGCTAGACAAGTTTGCCCTAAACGAAGAGAGACTTCGGTATAAATCCAGCACCAGCTGGATGAACCCTTGGGGATAAGAGTTAATTTACTTCACCGACCCTTGGTTTTCTCACCAATAAAATGGAAATAGTAGTAGCCCCCACTCCATAAGAAAATCATCAAAATTAAAAGAAATAGTTTATCAAGGCACGTCAGATACATGGTCCCTGACACACAGTAAGGGCTCCAGAAAAGTCAGCTGTTACGATTGGACTGACATCACCAATCCACCCCACACAGCCCTGGAACCCTGCACCTGACACCTCTATACCTCCACAATTAGGGGTGCCTCTTTAGAAGACCTCAGCCCTGAGGTGAGGCTGTTAGTAAAATCCCTTCCATGAGGAGTTGTCTCCAGAACCTCCCTGCTATAAGGCGGCCAGGAAGTTGTTCTCACCGCCACCAATAACAGCTGATGGGTCTGGTTCTTCAAGACAGTAAGATCCTAACCTTGAGTCACATAGATGAGCTTAAAGGGACCGGGAGCCAGGAAGATTCTAAAATACTTTCAAAATCTTATATGAATGTATGCAGGTGTATACACTGGGCAGAGGTTCTATAAAATTCTGTATACGTCAGGATATGCTAACTCCTGGCTGCAGTAACAAATAAGCTAAATCTAAGGTGATGGAAAGAGAACTCACACTGGGTGGTAAACTTATTATACATCAAGTTGACAATGCACTGTAGAACTGTATGCCTGAAACCTATGTCATCCTTGCTAACAGATGTCACCCCAGTAAGTCTAACAATAAAAATGAATTAAAACAAAACAAAACAAAACAAAACAAATAAGCCCTAAACTGCAATGGCTTGCTATGTGCCTGACAAGTGTAGGCAGTGAAGCGCAGGGTTCTGCTGGCAGGGCCTCCACCATCTTCAGTGTAAGGCTGCCAAGGTCACCCTGAACACTGATATTCAGCTGGCAGGTGGAGGAGAAAAGGAGCAGGAAAGATCTTACAAGAAATGTGAAAGGCCAGCCCTGGAGGTAGCATACATTAATCCCGCCCACATTCCATTGGCCCAAACTCAGTCACATGGGCCCCTGACCACAAAGGAAGTTGGGAAATGTAGTCTTCATGTGTACTCAGGAGGGAAAGAAACTGGTTTGGAGAATGCATTTCATAGCCTTTCAGGACTTGTACACAGAGGAAAGAAGGGCAGGGGACGCAGAAGAATAAGTATCATTTGTTTATGTATTATTCACTTAATCCTCACTATTAGCAATAGATTTTTTATTTTACATCCATTTCATAGAGAAGGAAACTGAAGCCCAGAAGCCCAAGCCACTTACACAGCAGCGGGTGGCAGAGCCTGGCATACACGTCAGGACGGTCTCATGTCGACACACAACTTTAAAGCATGCCATTGCGCGACCTTTGTGTATTGCGTCTTTTGAGTGGGAAGGAAATGCGAATGGAGAAGAGAATTTTGCGTTTGTATTTTGGGGGTCAGCTGACATTATGGACTGCTTACTCTGCGCCAGACACCATTCAAAACGCATTCCATGTAATGAACAATTAACTCCTCCCAACAATCCTGCGAGCTACATCCAGCTGTGACCTCAGCTTTAGGGATGGGGAAATGGAAGCACAGAGGGGTTATATAACTTGCCCAAGGCCCTACAGCTAGTAAGTAGGGGAACGGGGACCCCGACCCGGTGGCTCCTCATACACACCCTCCTGTGCCTGCGCTGATTCAGCACGCGGATGCTCTCAGCCACCCCAAGAGTTCAAGGTAAAGGGACTCCAGAATGTGTCTTGCTCATCCTCGTGCCTCCCCCATGCAGCCTGAAGTCATGATCAGAGGACAGGAATTCCCCCCAAGAGCATGCTGACACCCGACTGGAGTCAGCAGCCATGTGTAACCCAGAAGCACCATGGCAGAGCCCACTAGCCCACGTCAGATGGGTGCTACAAGCCCGCAGGCAGCTGACAACCCCTTCACAACCCCATGTGGTCCCCCGAAGGTGTCATGAAAGTCAGGAGCCTGTCATTTTAGCCAAAATGAATTCAGCTACTGGGGTCAGAAGCAGATCTGAGGGAACGTGAAGGGAAACCAAGGCAAGATCGTCTGTACTCACGCCAACACCTGAAGGTGTTGCTTCCCACAGGGTAAGACCCCGGGGATGGGCGGGCAGGTCTCCTGGCCCGGTGCCTTCACAAGGCCAAAGTGCCACCCCACGCTCTTACACAAAAGCAACAAGCTGGTGGGTGGCTGAGTGCAGAATCGCCCTCAGGCCCTCAACAGAGGTCTTCTCTGGCTGGTGGGCCGCCAAGACTGAGGAGAGGGGAAGGATGAAAAAGCACCGAGGTTGAGGGAAGGGGACACTCAGACAAAGGGGCAGTGAAAGCCTCAAGTTCAGAACCAGAAAGAAGGGGGGCCGCCCCACGCACCAGGCTGTGGAGGACACCATGGAGCTGTGGCAAAGATGCCCAGACCGGAGGCAGCTGGATGTGCCTCGGAGCCCAGCTCCTCGTTTCATCAGTGCCTCAGCTTCCCGGCCTGTGAAATGGCTGCAATGTCAGCCTTGCCTCACAGGGCACAGAGCACCCAGCACCAGGCCCGGCCTGAAGCCATGCGGGTGTCGGCCCAGGGCCCTCTGAAAAGAGTCCTCCGAGAAAAAGGCAAAATTCTCCGATCCTCAGCCTCGGCCCCATCAAAGGCGACCACTCGTTTACAGCTGTTGGTCTTCCTCTCTCACGGGTTGTACCGGTCCAACTGAGTGTTTCTGAGGTCAGCGGCTCACCCTGGACAGCGCGCTCCTGTGTACTTGAACTTCCTTAATCCTGGCAGCAGCCCCGGGAGGCAGGCAGAGCCACCCCATGACGCCCACCTTACAGACGAGGAAATGGAGACTCCACGGGGGTTTCCGCTCTGGCTCCCAGCACAGGGTGCTGGGGGTGACAACGAAGGTGCTCAGCGCTCTCGGCCACCTGAGGACTGGCACCCGGGGCCCTGGAGCAAGGCTCTGTGTGTTCTAATCCCAGCTCCGCCACCTACTAGCTCTGAGACCTTGAGCAAACTGCTGGACCTCTCTGTGTCTTCTTTATAAAGTGAGGGTGATGTCACCTCCTAGGGTGCTGTGAGGATTTAAAGAGCTAATATGCAGGAAGCAATTAGAACAGGGCCTGATGGGTAGTAAGGAACATTATGTGTCACCACTGATGCCACCACTGATGCAGGGACCCACAGCCCCCTACCTGCTTTCGCTGTTTGCTTCTGCTGCTCAGTGCCCCCGGATGGCCGAGGCCTGTATCTCATCCACCTTAGAGACTGAGGCAGAGGGACAATGCGGTGTGGTGGTTGGGAGTGCAGGCTGTGGCTCCCAGCTCAGACCCCGTCACTTCCTGGCTGGGTGACCTTGGCAAGCTCTGTGTCTGCTCTGAGCCGGCTTCCTCCTGCATAAACGCAGATAATAATGGAAGCTATTTCGAAGAGATATTAGTATTTCCTTAATGATGTGGTACCCGTGAAGCACCTAGAACAGCTCCTGGCTCACAGGGAGTGCTAAACAAGTGTTGGCTATTGTATTTGTGTCCCCAGCACCCACCGCCATGCCCAATGCAACGGTGCGAAGCGACTGGTTTGGGACACGTGAATGAGTTGAATACTTACACTCGTTCTCTGCGTAGCCAGAGGTCTTCTCCAAATGCTCTCCCAAAGATAGGACCCCAGGATGGGAGGTGGCCTCCAAGGGTGGTCACCGTGTCCATGAGACTCATTGTTTACAATGACCTCACTGAGTAAATAAATAGCATGAGATGGGGAGCCAGGCCAGGCCTTCCAAAAATACTGTCCCTGGCTCCAGCCCTGGCGCCGCGGAGACACAGTGACCCTAGCGGGTTGGCTCATCTCTCCAACAGGAGCTGAGCCGAGGCGGCAGTCCCGCCCAGCCCCTCTGGCTCCTTGGGAAGGTCTGGCAAGCCCAGCAGGAGCCAGGCTAAGGCAGCTGGCGCTGAGGAGAAGGAAAAGCAGGTGTGAATCTGTGATTAATGCCAAAGAGGAGAAAGCAAAGGAGCAGAAAAGCTCTGGCCACAGAGAACAAGGACAAAAGGCCAGTGTCACAAGATGGGGGTTGGGGGTGGGGCACTGAAGGGCAGGCAGTATATAGGTGGGCATTGCTATGCGGTGAGGTGCGTGTCTACAGGGTTCCTGGGCCCAAGGTGGCTCAAAGCCAGCTAAGCCCCCAATTAGGGAAGAAACCAAGACTAGGGAGCAAGTCCAGAAGGCCCCCCCATCAGCTCCAGGATCCGCGCACCGTGGCGAGAGCTCAGAGACACTGGCTCCAGCCTCCGGGTCAGCACAGGTCAGGGTAGGAAGGTGGTGGTGACCTGGGAAAGAGTCTCCAACTGTCTGGCAAGCTTCCTGAGAAACTAGGTCTCTTTAGAAAATTATTGGGGGGTTTTGAAGATGAATAATTATATTTGAAAAAATAATTTCCATGTTAATCGTTTCACTTACAATCTTGAACAACAGAACCAGGCACTTAGAGATGATGCAGTTCAACCACATCGATGCATAGGCCAGAGGAGGTGACGCTGTGTGTCCATTCTAGAATATTTACTGAGCATCTACTACGTACCAGGCACTGACCAAGGTGCCGGGGACCCGCAGAGAACAGGGCACACGAGGTCCCCATTCTCATGGAACTTACATTTGGGGGAGGAGACAGATAGGAAATGCTAAGCAATGAAGAAAACAGCTTCAGATCAGGACACGTATCAGGAAGAAATCAAAGGGCTCTGCCACAGTGAGGGGTGGGATTGCCGGGTGGTCACCAACATCTCCCACAGGTGACGGCTTGGCGGTGGCCTGAAGCAGAAGCCACCACAGGAGCAGGCTGAGAGCTGGGGCTGCCAGCACCAAGGCCCTGACGCCCCGATTCCTTAAGGAAAAGGGAGCAGGGAGATGGGGCTGGGGCCGAGGCTCACTCAGTGTACTGGTAGCTGATGAAACTACCTGGAAAGTAGGGTTCCATGATCGGCTCCGTTCACCTTTGTGGAAACGGATGCCCAAAGTCACCCAGTGAGAACAGGGCAGGGCGGTTCGGCCTCAGGCCTTCCAAACCCAGACACGCGCCCCGCCGCCCGGTCCCCCATGGCAGCAGGTCCCCGGCAGGCGGCCGGGGGACACAGCCCCCGAGGCCCGCAGGGACGGCACGCTGGGGCGCGTTCAGGTCAAGCAGTCTGCTGGCGGGCAGTGCGACGCGTGCCAGGCGCCCCCGCCTCCCCGGCCGGGGCTCCGGCCTCCCCGGGCGTCTTCCTTCCGACCCGCCCGGGCGGCTTTGGGCGTGAGAACCGGCGCTCCGGGCCGGACGCGGCTCCTGCCTCGCGGCCCCTCGGACGCCAGGCGCCCCGCACCCAGGCGGAGCTCGCAGCAGAGACGCCGCCCCGCTCGCCCGGCTCCCGGGACCCGCCGCGCCGCCGGCTCTGGGAGTCCTCCCGAGCGTCCCCTGGGGGAGGGCAGCGGGTGGCCAAGCTCACGCGCCATCAGCCTGTCCCGGGCCCCCTTACGGCCAGCGGCCGGCCGAAAGTCCCTAGCGCCCACGGTGACGAGGCGGCGGCCACCCGGCCCGGAGCGCGCAGGCTCTGACCCCTGCGGGCACTTGAGCTTCGGGCGGGCCTCGGGCCGGGGGGACCCCCGCGCCTCGATTCCCGAACGTTCCGTCCCCGACCCTCGGCCACCAGAGCGAGGATCCCGGGCTCCTGGTGGCGCGGCCTGATTGGCAGGTACCCCCCTTGGCAGGGGAGGGGACCCAAGGGAGGGCTGTTGTGCACAATTGCTGTTTTTACTCCTGCCATCATTAATTCAACTATTGACAGAGAAAGGAGGGTCCGCGGAGGCTTTGTGTCACGCACTCACTGTAATTTACTTGAAAAGAATTAAATTACAATTACCTGCCATTCGTTTTGCATAAAACGATCCGTGAGGAGTCTGCAATCGCAGAGTGCTTCAAACGACAACAGCCCCATTGTTGCCATATTAGAACAATATTTCTCAATTTGAAACTTAAAACATTTGAATTAGCAGCTTTGTTTGACTGCGGGGGCCCACAGATAGGCAAGAGTGACACCCCACCTCAGACTCCAGACATTACGGTTAAGAAGCATAATTTTCATTCATTTCAGTCTAGACTGATCTTTTAAAGTCGTTGCATTTATTATAGAAATGTACCTCCCCAGGTCGCAAAGGGAAACAGAATCTTTATCTGTTACCCAGCCCAGATGACGAATTACCTAAATGCCCCGAAAATTTCTCTTGCAGGAGCTAAAATCAGAGCAAACGGTAATTAATACACTTGAGGTCTGCTTAAATGACCAAAGAAATCACACTATTTCTCAAATAAAGTGACTTCTGTTCGCATTCGCTCCCCTTTCAGATATGGTCGGCAGGTAAATAGGACGGATTAGCTTTTACACCCAGGTTTTTGAAGTGTATTTAAAACATTCAATTTTGCAAAATTACATCACGGTTTAACTGGTGTGTTCAGCACATTTAAAGCCAGGCTGGTTTTTTAACAACTTCTGTAAAAGTAAACTGCTGCTTTGAGTGAGCTGTAGTTTCCATTAACGTTAATGGTTTTTCAGTAACAAAATGTAACTGTTCCATCAAGCTTGAATATATATTTTTTTAAAGTTACTAATTGTGAGAGCCCTTGAACAATCAGGAAAGACAGCAAATAGCAAAGAAATACGGTTGGTCACATTGGCAGCTGTCTGGGTGTGCGGAGAGGAGCACGTTGCAGCAGCTGTGTGCACGTGAAAAGAAAGAGAAGTGACCCCAAATAAGGCCGAAAATAGAAAAGATGAAGGAATAGAAAGGCAGAAATTTTTAAATCTGAGTGGTGAAAAGCTAGCTGAAATGCAGATTGAGTGCAGGGAGTAACTAAAAGGCAGAATAAAAACACCCTGCAACCTAGGAAAGCAAGTCCGAAAAGGAGTAAAAATGCAGTTGCTATTGTTAACAGTGGGCTTTCCTCATTTTAAAAAGTGCAATTTTATGATTGAAATGTTATTAGTATTTTAAGAGGTTTATTTTTTAAAAGAAAGAGAAGGCTGCCGGCTGATGTTTTTTAAATGAATAGCCTATGACTTTAAAGAAAAATTATTTTAGTGCTTGCACCCTTTTATTGTTTGTGATGTGTGTGAAAATTAAACTGTTTCATTTTCTTTTGAGTGACTTTACATTTTTTTTTAAGTAATTTTCCCTTTCTTCTTTCAGGAGAGAAGAACGTTTGGCTCCAGCAGAAAACAGATTACATGTGGAACAAACCAAGGACTCAACTCTATTTCCATGGCTGGTGTTCTGAACAATAATCCACAGAGAAAAGGATTCATCAGGCTGGTGAAACAATGTCCCCGATCCAGACTCCTATTGTGATAGCACCTCCTGGACTATCAGCAGCGTTTTAAGTTGCAGCCTAAGCCATGAATTCCTTCAGAACAAATCAAATGCCTTTAAAGAATATATCTGTTTGAAAAGGCATTAAGCTCTCCTGAAAGAATTTTAAAGGTTGTGATATTCACAGTCTGATAAAGCAGCACCTTTAATGAAATTCTAATTAGCAATTTCATGCACTTTGCTATTAGTCATATCAGATTAGTGCACATTTTCACAGCCTTCCTTTAATTAAGTGCACTTATTCCAAGTTTCAAACACTTTCCTTATAAGATGAAAAGTGTGCTGAAATGTTATTTAGTAAACAGAGGAAGTGTGAAAGTGTAGGTGTGTGTATGTGTGTACCGGGGTGGACATTTTTAACTGTCTATAATTTTTTTTTTTACATTTAGAGTCAGGTTTGCATCCGTTCTTTCTTGCATTCTTGGTATTTTCTTGCTACTTCTAAGGGACCTATTCAAATCCTTAACCCAAGTGCACATCATGTGTATTTTTGCCTGTATGTTTGTGCATATACAGATTGAGAGAGAGAGAGAGAGAGAGAGAGAGAGAGAGAGAGAGCGCGCGAGCGCGCAACTATACAATATACAATATTTAGTTTTTAAAACCTTCTCTGAAAAGCAACGAACAAGCATTTGTCCGTATAATATCCCCACCACCCCCCCCCCTCACCTTTTGCAGGTACCTCCTTTCCTTTGAAAACATCAGTGAGATTTCATTCTACCTCCTAAATTTCATTCCAAAGCCCCAGCGAGGAGCAGGCAGCGAGCTTGGTGAGTAGGACCCTCGAGGCACAGGACACCTTTCATTTCAGACTCCACGTGCAGAAGCCCTCATTGAGCCAGTCACTCCCAGGCAAGGCAGGACCTTTCCCTGGGGCACGCACCCTGCAGACCGCTGAATCGGGGATCCTCCCGCCCTCCCAGGCTGCTGGAGGTTGGCTCCACTTCGGGGTGACTGCACTATGTGGGAATCCACCTGATCTTATCTGTAGCTTTTTGTGAAGGGGAAATTTTTGTTGCCTGTTTTGCTCAGAGGTTGAAAGTTGTAATATATTAACTAATTGCTTACATCTCTAACACATGTTCTCTTGTTGGTGTCATTCATTTATACTGTAACATTTTTGACATTTTCAGATCGTCTCTTGGGACTCCTGGGCCTCTTAGTAGTTCCCTCCATGAAGAGTGTTTGCCTAATGATTACTGACTGACATCTCAATAACGAGCAACGAAGGAGTTGGGTGCATCTATTGAAGAGTTCTGGGTGTGTGTGTGTGTGTGTGTGTGTGTGTGTGTGTTTTAATTCAGGGTCCACTTTGTCAAGTCATGTGTGAGCCATAATTTAAGCTAATAATTACCAGACATGAATTCAATGAAACATTGGTGTCTGCACTTTAAAAAAAATAGTCCTGAATTTTAATGCATTCAGAAAACGTTTGCCTAGGGCCAGGCTGGGTCCAACACGCATATGGAAGCACTTTAAAAGTGATAAATGATTTGGAATCTACCCTGTCTACTGGTGTGCTTCTCAGGAAAGAAAATTAGAGCTAACAGGTGTTAGATAGGGAATGCTGGGGCATTTTAATAGAATTGTCAAAATGTTGGTACCAGATGTTGACATTAATACACACAACTCGGAACGTAATGCCGGGCCGCCATTTAAATGATTATTTGTTTAAATTTCAAGTCGCCAGCAGGAAATCCTTACTTTGTTCAGCACCTTTCTCTACACGCCATCCCCTGCTCGTCCCCCCACGACGTGCAGCAAAGCGGAGTGGCTGCACAGCTCACATATGCATGCTTTAAATAACCCATGCCTGTCAAATTTCATTTTTTCTTTTCAGATCATACTCATCACATTCCCCACCCCATCGTCTCCAGCCTTGAAGTCGGCCTCAATGTATTCCGATACCAGAAAAAATGATTTAAACACTGCCAGTTACAGGATAATTAATCTTTGAACTACTCGGTAACTTCAAATGTATATACCAAGTAATCTGCATGAACCTGCAATTACTCTGTATTTATACGATATCTGCCATGTAATCACCAAGTCGTTACATGGTGATGTGAGCCTCGTAAATGACGGCACTAGCAGAAAAGCCATCTTGCCGGGGCCACTGCAGAGGGCCCGAGCGGGAGCCGCGCTGCCACCGCGGGCAGTGAATCGAAGGATCCAGAAAGAGGCGTCCTGGAAAAGGACACCAAGAGGTTTGCCTGCGATGGAGTGCCAGCTTTAAGAACTATTATCCCAGGGCACGGAGAGGCTGGTGAGGCGGGCCATCGGCTTTTAGGTAAAGACCGTGATCGGCGCGGGCCCCTCCTGGCGCTGGAGTTGCAAGGCGACCGGGGAAACCCCCAGGCAAAGCCCACCCTGCGCCTCGCAAGGAGCGTTCAGCTGTAACTTGGGGACGTCCTGAAATCTACTCCAGGGTGAGTTTCAAGAGAGGACCCTGAGATGGATTCGGTCTGTCATTTTTCTGAACCCAATTAAAGTAGAAGCCAAACCCCCAGCGTTTCTGGACCAGGGCACTGTGTCCCAGAGTGACCTCGCTCACAAGCAAACGGTGGTGTGCATGCTAGCTTACCGTCCTCGGGCGCCACGCGGGACCGCGTGGTCCCTTTCCTGCAAAGGCAAACACGCAAATGGGGCGGACCCTTCGGTCCTCCTTGTGAGTGCCCGCTTTCTCCCTCACAGGACAGCTGAGCTCTGGCTGTCGTTGGCACAAGAGAGGATGAGGGAGTATGTAGAGGCGTGGCTTTTCTGGGAGCCACAAGTGGCCACTGAGAAGAGAGCAGGGGACAAAGGCTAAATCTACGCTGCATTCTGGATTTCAGCTGGGCCACGAGCTGTCCTCTTCTCAGCCCTACTCAGAAACAGGGAGAGACCTTGGCAGCTTTACCAGGGCCCCGTGACCCGCACCAGACCCTCACCTGGCTTCCACACAGCCCCGAGACACCCCCAGCCCACTCGGGCCTGATGGCCCCATGGCTCAGCATCCTCACTATGGTAATCTCGAGCCACAGGTGGCCCTAGAGATAATTAACTAGAATTAAAGCTTCCATTTCTTTGTTGCCACATTTTAAGTAATCAATAGCCACATGAGGCCAGTGGCTACCCCATCGGACCACGCAGATACTGAATAAGTTCAAGAGCATCAGTCCAGAACTCTACACAATTCTCTGATCTCCTGAGTTTTCCTTGCCCGGAAACCGTGGCATATTGGGGTGCAGTGAGGAGGGAGTATCAAAGGACAAAGCCAAGAGAGGTTTTCCTGAGGACACTGAGAGGCTGCCTTGCCTCCTCAGTAAGGCTTCCCCTCACTGCCCCGGGCCTTCTGTGCAGGGCCGAGTGTGCCACTTAGAGCTGCGGACACTCACTGGGATTTCTGCTGGGGAACAAAAGCCCCAGACTCCACAGAACCCTGGGAGATGTCTGAGGCCATGGGGGCCGTCAGTGGCCAGCGGCCAGTTCTCCTGGCCGTATTGGCCTTTGCATCAGGGAGATGCCCGCCTTTGCATTCTGCCTTCCAGGCTCATTTGCTAGGGAGAGAGTCCAAGTATTCATTGCCTTTCATTATCTTTCATCATGTATGCTGGTATTTACTACCTGATTGATATTAAACACTACTCGTTATTGCAGCTGTTTTTCCAATGCCCACCATATATGCCAGACCAACTGCCTCTTTGATCCTCACAACAACCCTATGAGGGAGAAACTCTGATCCCATCGTACAGATGGGAAAACTGAGGCTGAGGTGGAGTCACTGACTCGCCCAAAGCCACAGGGCTAGGCAGCAGTGGGCCAGGATCGAAACCATTCTCTACTCTATACCCACAAGCCTGTTCTTCGGCCTCATATGAGCTTTCTCTGCTCCCAACGGGCAGCCAGGAAACTATGTAAAGTGCCTAGCTTTCCAAATCCTCAGCGCTAGTCACTCTCAGTGTGCAATTTCCTGTCTGCTTCACTCCCCTAACCACCCAGTTGCTCAAGCCTCCCGATCCGTGGTGGTTTGGAGAATGGCCCCAGTTTTCTACTTCTCCCTGTGGCCTTGCCTCCTTGCCGTGGGACTCAGCAGCTCTTTTCCTTGAGAGTGGAATGCATTTCTCAGACTGCGTTTCTTTCCTTCCTTTTTTTTTAAATTTTTATTAAATTTATTGGGGTGACGTTGGTTAGTAAACTTATATAGGTTTCAAGTGTACAATTCTATAATACACCAGCCATCTATGGCATTGTGTGTTCACTACCCAGTTCTCCTTCCATCACCATTTGTGTTTCTGAATCTAGGTTGACCTGGTGCCTTGCTTTAGCCAATAAAGAAGCAACATTGTTCCAATTCTGACAATATTATCTATCTATCTATCTATCTATCTATCTATCTATCTCTCTATCTCTCTCACTCTCTCTCTCTCTCAGAAACCTCCCATTGCCACCTAGATGAGCCCAGGCTAGCCAGCAGGAGAATGAGAAATAAATGGCCCGTTGTCTCCACTGCCTAGCCAGCAGCCAGCCCATCTGTGGAAGCACAGGCACCTCCCTGACCTGCGACCAGGGACACACGAGGAGGCACACTTAGGAAAGAAGACCCGCCCAGCGGAGCCTCGCCCAATTTGCTGCCCCCCAGAGTCATAGCTAAATGGCACTATGTTTGCAGGTGTTTTGTTTCACAGCAGACACTAACTGCAATACTCTCTGCAAGCCAGTTGGTTTTTCTCACGAGCTTCGATAAGCTCATGCTGCACCCGCCCCTCCTTTAACTGACTGGTTATCTTTAGGGCACAAGTGTTCCTGCTAGAAACCCTGAAACACATCGACCTGGCGAGATGCAGTAGTGCTCCCCCTGTCACCAGTCCCTGAGCACCGTGAAACCTCTTCGCTCACCAAGCAACCGACAAACGAGAGCTTTTATTGGAAAAGTCTATTAATTCGTTCTTGGCCGTTGGACATGTGATTCATTCCCACTTTGGGTTCTGACTTTGGACCAAACCACAAAACTTCCCACATCCACTGAGATTCTTGCTTTTCTTTTCCTTCCTCTCATAGCCAGGCGTCCAGAGGAAAATACTCATCCCTCCCGAACCCAGCAGCAGCCCGCAGGGCTGAATGAGGTGCACCCAGCTCGCTTTGTTTTCCCTTTGAAGCCACTGGGCCGAGGCCTGCCCGGCCTGGAGTGGACCTCACACGGGAGAGCCCGCAAGGCCTTGTGTCTGCAACAGGCTGCAGGGCCCAGGACGCACTCCACGCAGCCGGAAGTGAGATGCTAGCAGCTGCGGGGTGGCCACATGCGGCCGTTCCAGAAACCTCCCCAGGAGCTAAGTGAAATGTCCCTTCACTTGGGCTTTGGGTTCCACAGGTTTGCTCTACGGAGATGAGCATGCCTAAGCATTTTACACTCTGTGCTTATTCAGTAAGTAGGTCACTTACTGTGTGCAAGCAAGACTTGGAGGGGTATAGAGAAGGACACGAGGCTCTGTTGGGAAAGAGCTCACTGATGAACAGGAAGCAAAATGACAAAAGACATTGAAGAGCACAGTAAAATGGGTGTCCGGCAGAGAATAAAAAAGGAATAGCTGGGATTTATGGATTTGCCAAGCACTCTTGCAATTACTGTATCATGAATGAATTCATTTCATCCTCACCCTTACCCTATTGGGAAGACACTATTACCCACCCCATTTTATTGACGAGAAAACTGAGGCACAGCAAGGTTAAGCAATACTGTGTTCCTGAAAATAGCCGTGAGGATTAAACCTACGGAAGCTGTCACAGACTGATGTGTTAGAAATAAAGCTCTATTTCAAGGATGTTCTAAAATACACACCTGACTGTTCAAACATTAAAAATTATTAATATATCAAAATGACTAGAACCCTGAAATAGTAAATATAAATATAGGCAAAAGCATTGTTAATGTAATTTCTTCTACCAGATCCCTGGCTTCTTGGCTGACCTGACCTGGGGTTTCTAAAGCAAAGCAAGCGAGTTCCCTGGTGGTGCAGCGGCTAGGCTGCAGCGCTCTCAATGCTGCAGCCAGGGTTCGATTCCCAGACAGGGAACCACCTCCAAAAAAATAAAGCAAAGCAATCCCGTTTGAATCTGGGTCCGAGCGAGGGCTTCTCCCCTCATAGCTGGGTGTCCTTGGGCTAATCACAGCCTCTCTGAATGTCTCAGTTCCTCAGGTTAGCACAGAGGCATTGATAACAATTTTCCAGCCCCCTCAGCTTTTTGTAAGGACCAATGAGAACATGTGGTGAATGACTCCTGCGAACTATTACGTCCGGCTTCTCCAAGTGTGTGGTCCAGGGAAATGGAGCATCGCATCACCTGGGATCTCGTTAGAATGCAAATTCTAGGGACCTAGCCCTACTAAATCTGTGTCCCTGAAGGCAGCGCCCAGGAACCTCCTCCGGTAACCCTTGGCATGGAAAAGTTTGAGAACTGCCACCTTAAGTGATGCCAGTCCCCCAGCAGTGTCCCTGGTTGCCACTGTGATCCCGGGAAAATGACCAAGAGTGCCTCTCTCATTCTCAGAAGTACCTCAGGATGGATGATAAATCCTACGGTCCCTACACATGACTCACGTGAGCCTAGCAGCCTTCCTAAGAGATGGGGAAATCACATTATCACCATGGAGACCAGGCTACGAAAAGGGAAGGGAGGCAGGAATGAAGACAGGTGGGCAGGCTTTCTCTAGGAGCTGCCTTTTGGGCAACCAGAAACAACTCGAATTAGAGATCAGGGGCACAGGCTCCAAGACCCCAGCGGCCCAAAGGGTCCTCCCCGTTGGGGCCATTTCTGTGTCAAAAATCATGCCATTTCTGTAAAGGCCAGAGTCGGTCGCTGGTCCCCTCACTTTCACAGAGCCGGGGTGTGGCCTCAGACTTCTTCCACACAGCGCACCCCTCGCAGCTGCCGCTTATTTGCCAGACCTGACTCGACCCATCCGCCTCCACCCCAGAGACGAGCAAACTGGGGCCGGGACAGGAGCGCCCCCTTGGGATACAGAGTGTCTGCACAGCGGGGAGGGCCTCACAGAGCTCATCCTTCCAGCCCCTCCGCCACTCCGTGCTACCTGAGAGCGAACTGCCTTGTCTGGCTCAGTCTGTGCAGAAGGGAGGGGAAGCCTGCAACTCCGGGTGAAGCAAAAGCCTGAGTCGTCTTCGGGAAAGTAAGCGCAACTTTAACCTAAGCACGCGGAGATCACCCATTTTTCAGATGAACAAATGGAGGGAGAGAGGGGTTAACTGGCTTGCCATGGTGGCTGAGGGGACCCGAACCTGAACTCCCTAACACCACTTGGTCCTTGGGTGTCTGGGTTGACGCGTGGGCTGCCTTTCAGACTGAAGGAATTTCACTTGCGACTGGCCTGAAATTCTCATCCTGGGGGTCATTCCTTTGGCTCTGAGAGCAGTCCGGTCTCCTAGAGCGCCATCTGTGCAACGAAGGCCTCTCGCTGCCAAAGTGGCCAGAAGCTGATGGCGAGCCACGCCCAAGGCCGTCTCACCGGTTTGGTCGTACCTACACCTGTCCTTGCATTGTTTACTCGAAATTGTACTTCAGGTTGATTTGTCACTTTGCTGAATACGTTAATACATTTATTGTAAAAGAACACATCACATTGCTCTTGGACATGGGAAACCAGTTCTGCTTACCGTAATTCACTAAAACCAATATGTAACTTTCAAATCATAAACACGCCCTCAGTGTAGTAACTCCAATCAGCTCGCACGCCACCACGTGCGTCACAGGGAGACGCCGACGCGCAGGGCGGCGCGGGGCTGCAGAGGGGGAGCGCGGGCAGTGCCCATTCCTGCACTGAGGCTGCACGGCGCCCTCCGGCGACCACCCGGGGACGCGCGGGAGGCCCGGGGAGGGCCCCGTGAAACCACCTCCGTTCCAGGCCTCAGCGTCTTCAGCTCTAAAACCGAGATGGAGCCTGATCAGACTTTCTTCCCAGGATGCTTGGGAGGACGACTCGCGGGATCGTGGCTGTTGGTGAACTTTATAAACAGTGACGCGGCCCAAAATCGAGTGCAAGATTACTGTTGCCGGCTCTCCCCACAGTGTGAGGCTGCCGGTCGTGAGCCCGAGGACACCTTGTAACGTGTGTCACAGCAACACGTAAACATAAAACGGACACTGAGAAAATGCAAACAAGAGCAGACCATCAGGACTAGGCAGGGCAAAAGCAGAGTCTGCAGGTCATCAGGAATCACACACTTGCCCTAATTTAGCTTCAGCCTCAGCACTGAGCTTCCCGGTGGCAAAAGGGAAAAAAGTCAGCTGTGAAAGAGGAAAGCAAAGAAGCATTTCAGCTTCTCAGGGGACACAGAGCTCTTCTGAGCGTTGAATTAAAAAATTAATTCCTCACACAGGGTTTAAAATAGGGACATTTAAACCTATGTAATCCTTGCTAACAGATGTCACCCCAATAAGTCTAACAATAAAAATGAATTTAAAATAAAATAAAATAAAATAGGGACATTAGGGGACGGGGCTGCACATGCTGCCCCTGCAGCCCCTGCCGATCCCAGGCCCCTTCTTAATCCGACAGCGCGACTTGGCTGCTTTTGGAGTCAGCTTCCTCTCTGTTTCATTCTGTGACTGTGTCTACAGTGCACGTGGGAAGAGGGAGTCTAGTCCTGAGGACCCCGCACAAGGCAACTACCTCTTGCCAAAACTTCTCGATGTGGTGATGCAGCCCCTCGAAATCATTGCAGTCACATCAGAAATGCTCACGGGGCCACAGTGAATGGGGAAAAGGTAGGATGCAATCATGCAGATATGGCATGATTTCACACATATTAAATAAGTCTACGGACGAAGAACAAGGCCAAATGCAGGGTGGATAGGAACACAGGACAGCTGCTGTGGCGCCTGTCTGGATTCAGATCGTACCTCCCAGCCCACTTATCTGTGTGGCCTCGGGCAAATCAAAACCTCTCCATGCCTTTGTTTTGTCATCTGTAAAATGCAGGTAATAATAGTAGCTGCTTGATACACTTGAGAAGTAAATGAATTAACATGTAAAAAGCACTTACAATGTGCATGGTGCACTGCGCATTCTGAGAGAGAGAGAGACAGACAGAGAGAGAGAGAGAACATAGCCTGCATGTGAGTACGGGTGTGTGTGTTGCCACTAAGGAAAGTCCAAAAGGAAAAAATCCAAAACGCTACATGTCATCTGGGGATGATTTTCATTTTCTTCCTTATGATTTTCTTTACTTTTCAAAAGATTTTCTTTAATATACTTTTCTACTGGGGGGCGGAGGAGGGGGGAATTGCTTTGCATTTGACTTTCATTATCTGCAATATCGGGATCACAAGCTTTGTTCAACACACCTTCCAGGGTCACTGTGAGGTTCAAAGGAGACGCTGCACTCGGGGGTTATAAACTGTGAAGCGCTGTGCACAGGTGCGGAATTACCGGTAGAACCACCGTGGAGTCTCGAACCTGCGGCGCTTAGGGCCGGTCCCCCATGGGTGGGGCGTGTGGTATGCTCTCCCGCACACTTCAACAGGATCCGGGCTGAGGGCTCTCGCCCTCAGGCAGGTAAGTCCTCTCTGAGCCCCATCCCCAAAAGGCCCCTGGAGCAGGAAAAACATTTCTCTCCTCGGCCATCAAATGTTCACCATCTCCTCACATCGAAAAGCTGGAGCGTCCTTCATCTCCTTCGTCGTGCAAAGAGTATCTTCCCTGCAACCTGGCCTCGAATGTTTTCTATTAAATTCGGTGATTCTTTTTTGAAATTGCGGGGTCTCCTTCCTTGAGCATTTATCTCACCATTTGGGAGATGTCTAGGGCCAGTCCCTTTCTCCAGCTCCCTGATCCAAATTCTTATCTAGGAATGATATTTTTAAAAACCAAGAGATCTTCTGGGCCTTTCCAGATTTTCTTTTTGTGTATTTTTTTTTTCGCTTAAAGCACATTTGGCATCTCAAGCGAGATACCCCCGTATATTTATGGGAGTTTAATAACTTCTTCCATTAATAACACAGACAAACTAATTTACCCAAACGTGTCTGTTTTAAACTCTGGGAACAAAGGGTGGGAGGATGAAAATCAATCTTTCCTTTGTACTTGAGCCACTGACCCGTTAAAGCTTTGAAGATCATTTCTTTAAGAAATTGTGAGGAGTTATTTAACTACAAACAGCAGCTACCTTCCCATTCCAGCTGCGTAATCAAGCATAATAAATTAGACTTTAAAAAAAAAAAAAGTTGACTTTTTTTTTTTTTTTTTTTTTGTATAACCGAAAATCCTTACTAGCACTTTTAGCACTTTGACAAATCGGCTCCATGGCCGACACCAGCGAACTTTCCTTGCACCGGAGCTGGGTAAGCCAAGCTGGAGCAGTGGGGGGACATTCCTGATGGGAGACCATTGGGAGACACCCAGGTTTTACCTTAGCATCAGGCTTGATAGAGTCCCTGCTGCTGGCAGGAGTGAGAGTTGCTATGGGGGACCCCGCCACCCTGCTTCAGGTAGCAAGTTCCAACCTCTGCCCTGAACTCCCACCCAGCTAAGGGACAGTCCACTGAGAAGGCCCGGTTCGGGCTGGCCCTGAGGGGTGGCACGGACCCTCCCGCCCAGATCTGGCCAGCATTCCTCCGTGCAAACCATTCTGATCCACTTTGATAAAAATCAGTCTCTGTGGGTCTTGAAAGAGTCAAAGGCCCTTCTTAATCAAATGATCAACTATTCATTTTGAAAGCTTGACTGGTTCAATTAAGATCACAGGCAGGAGACGGGCTGGTCATATTACCTTCCTTTCCCATCGGCCTGGCCAGTCGCTGTCCCCAAAACCTACCTTTGACCAGCCCACTCCTGTGCCTGCCCGAAGGCTTCACCCTGCTGTGAAATCCAACCGCCCTTCATGGCCCCATTCCTCTCCCGCCTCCTCCCCAGAAGCCTTCCTGCCCCTACCAGCTGGCACTGCTTCCTCCCTCCGAAATCCCGCAGCTACGGTGTGTGTCCCTTCGCTGGGGGCTGTACCGGGGTCTGCCCAAGGCTGCTCTTCGCCTTGCGAGCAATCAGACAGCAAGCTCCTTGAGCCTTGCCAAGGGACGGGGCCTCCACGCATGCACCCTGAACACTGACACAGCGGGGGCCTTTATAACCCCCGCAGGAGCCTGCTGCGAACAGGCAGCCCTTGATGGTAAAGGGTTGGCTTCCAAAAGTTCACTTGTGAGTCAGCTGTTGGGAATTTAGAATGTGCTCTTTCATTGTCTCCAGAATAACAAAGTTCTAAAATGATGCACTCGTGCCCCGGTGGTGGCCAGGTCACAGGCCAGCCCACAAAGTCCGATTTTGCCTGTAGCGTAACTGCAATACTATTCAACTGACATGCTCCAATTAACAGCGTCCGTTCACGGTGAGCTAGCCCAGGAACTTGACCCCATTTTCCACTAAAGGGGAATGCTTTGGGGGAAAGCACGTCCCCACAGTCCCATCCATTCCGTCACAGCGGCTGGCACAGTACAGAAAGGGGGCAAAGCTATGTGTCCCCTGTTCTTCTGGTTTGTTCCCCTGATTGCACTTTGAGAAGCTTTGCTGGCCAGAGCCTGCCCCTGGCAAAACCAACAGTCTGATGGATGCAGGTAGCAGGGTAGGGGTGGGGCTATAAGGTAAGGGATCGAGAGGGGCAGCTCCTACATCTCAGATCTGTGGACAACTGCCCTTTCAAGCATGCCCAAACCCAGCCCTCAGACCAATTTGCTCCCGAAGGTTTATTTCAATCAGGAAATAAAGCAGAGATTCCTGTGTGTTCTCTGATGTTACCTTAACTTGGACCCTAATCTTTCCCCTTCTGTCCCCAGCATGGGGTCACATAGAGGGGTGCCCCCCTCCACAACCTCAGCCTCAGAGCACAAGGTCAGATAACGCCAGGACTTCCTGGGCTCTGACCCACCAGTCTGTCTGCACGTGGCAACTCGCCACACTGAATTTCTCGTTTTCAAAACCACATTAAGGGATAGAGTGTTTTCTATCTTTCCGCCAATTAACCTGCCCCCTAAGAGCTCCTACCTTCAGAACTGGTGCACTCACAGACACTACCATACATATGTCTCCTCTGATTGAGTGACAAATAAATTATGTCCACCCTAGTGGAGTTTTCTTAGAAAGGACTACACCCCAAATTTCAGACCCACCCTCTGTGCAGTTCACGTGACTCCAGAACACCTTTTAAATTAATATATTAACACCAGGCAGGTTGACCCTGGAAAGGAAGTCAGAGGCCTGCCTCTTATGACCATTGGGAAGTGCTAACGGCCGAAGCCCAAACAGGGGAGCTATTCAGGGCCGCCTCACCTCATTGCTACGCCACTTTGCAGACGCTGTGCTAGAACCCATTTAAACCATTCAAGCATATAATCAAATTTCAGTAATGAGTTATTAATTAAGCAGGGGCAACCAATTCTCTGCTAACTGCCTCATAAACAATCGACAGGAGATTTGTGAATTTTGACTTCCTGACACTATTAAACAAATCAATATTAGGTTTCAGACACAGCAATTCAGACAGTTTTCTCTGTTATTTGGCCACCATCTGCCTGGAATACTAATGAAAGAATTAAGAGCTGGAGATTTTGCATGTGTTCCATCAAAAAGATCCTTATCTGTGGGGAATTGGGGCCTGATTTGCATGGAAGAAGTCTTTGCTTTTGTAGGTACAATTTTTTCTCAATATGTCACTCATTAGTATTTATAAAAGTGCTAGGCAGTGGGACGTCCACCGAGCATCATAGAGAGCAGCCAGAGCCCTACTGGAGAGAGCTCAAAACAAAGCGATCCACTTATTTATATATTTTGAAGACGGGTTAATTTATAGCTAACCTAACTTGGGTCAAAGAATTAAGCCAAGCTTCTTACTCAGCTTTTATTAAAAAAAAAAAAAAAAAAAAAATCTGTTCTAGCTAACTAAACTGCGAAGACTTTGTAAAATCTGCACAACCTTTCAGTAGCAGGATGTGATCCTGTATGGCATCTGCCCTTGACCTTCTCTCTTTCTCTTCTCTTTATTTCCCTTCGGTGGTCACTTTAACTCAATTGTTAAAAATACCTTGTAGGGACAATGACAGAGATGTAACTGTTTATCTAAGGAAGAAACACAGTGTGAGTAGTAGCAGTGCTGAGGATCTCTCACTCCTCCCTCCGTAAACCCCAGTCCCAAAGTGGGGAATCTGTTCAAGGGGTCACTCAGCATGTGTAATCCACTCACTCTGTGGCCTCCTGGCTTAGTCACCCAGAAAGGTACCAATTAGGAGTTGACCTGAAGGTTTAAGGATTAGGACTAACACCGTGATAAGGACCCTTTCTAGGTAATTAGAGACAGAAGGTCCCTTGTTTATCATATACGTACTTATCTAAACACCTTAAAGGAAAAGAAACACAACTATTTGTATGTGTGTCTACAGATCCACACACACATATTAGATTTACAATGAGTCCTTAGAGAGCCTCCCTGGCATATGTCAAGGTGATCTGATATTCCAAAATTTAATTCACCTACAATAATTCGGAAGTGGAGCAACTGACTGTGTTATGCCTCCCTATTTCCTAAAACAGGTACAGGGCAGATGACAAGAGGGGTCCATCACAAGTTGGGTATTTACTGCATGTTGGGCCGATTCCAATACATTGGCTCATTTAATTCTCACCACACCATCAAGTAGGCCCTGTGGATATTCCATCCTTAACTTGTCCTGGGTCACCAGGGATGTGGCAGAGTTGACCTGGTGCTAGTTGACTGTATAAGCCATTCTCTCTCCCTGCTCTAGCTTGCTGTGAGATGTCACAGACCACTCCTTTGTCATGCAGAATCTCTATTAACCTTGTACACATACTTCATTTTGGTTTTCCATTTAAAGCCAGCAAGGAGGGGGTTCCTGGGTGGTGTAGCGGCTAGGCTTCGGTGCTCTCAACGCCGTGGCCTGGGTTCGATTCCCAGCCAGAGAAACACCAAATAAATAAATAAACAAAGCCAGCAATGAAAACAATACTAATGGTTAACCATACATACGGTTTGCTGTTTGAAGGCATGGAAATTTCCTTCACTGTTTTGCAGAATTATAACTTGGCTTTCAAGTTTTAAAATATTCACATTACCTTTGCAGTGGACACCTCCTCGTGCATCAGTACTATTAGTTTGAAATTACTACAGATTGTTAAAATAATTCAAGAGAAAATTCAGAAACTATCCCTGTCCCCCATCAATTTTATATTCCTTGCCTTGATAGGGCAACCTGGAAATACATTATGCATTTAAAAATGTGTTAGTTCAGAGCACTGGCCATACGCCAATAAACAACTTGAGGACTCAAGGTTGACGTTTTTCAATTCCCTATTCTTGGTTGATACTGTCAGTTTTTAAACATCATTTCTAAACAACAGAATCCACTCTAGTCAGTTTAAGCAGAAAGGGATTTATTAAGGAGGACCAACTAGCTCATAGAACTTCCAGAAGGATTACCGCACCAGATTTGGATGCTACAAGAAAGGCTGTAGACACGAGACCACTTTCCCAGGAGAAATACCAGCCCACACCACAGGACCGGTCAACTATAAAATTCACTGATCAGAGCTTATGATACTGAACAAAGAACTCCACAAACTCCACCATAGCCAGCTCCAAACCCAGATGCCAACACCCCACTCACCAGCACATCTGACCTTCCTGTGCATCACTACCAACTTCTATGGCTCACTTCACTTTCAAGATTTGTGTGGCACATCTACTGGGCAGAATGTATATCCTTTGCTGATTCCCAGCTGCAAGGGAATCTGGGAAATGTAGTTTTATTTTGGTTTTGGCTCTGTAGCTTTTATAATACAAAAAGGTAAGCTAGAAGAGAGTAGTAAGTGAGCTCATCTACAAAATTAGCCAGAGTAATGCTGGTCATGGTTTCCCTTTTGTAAAAACCAACCCATAGCTGCAGTGTGTAGGTGCTGAGATAGTACTTTCACATCTCTAATCTAGTTTCCACAAACATCCCCATAGCTAGGTATTTACAATCTTCTCTGCAGAGGAGAAAACTGAGGCTGAGACATTAAGAAACTTTCTCCACAGGGTACAGATAGGGAATGGCATTGCTGAGCTTTGCTCAGTTGTCTCTTCATCCAGCAAAAGAGCTACAACAGTGAAAAGATTCAGAAGCTCAGCCACTGATGAGCTGTGTGACTTTAATGAGTTTGAATTTGGCTTCCTTAAGCTTCGGATCACTCATCTGAAAAATGGACGTAATATTACTTCATAGGTGGAGCAGTGAGTATTGGATAAGGTAACATATGTATTAATATTATTATATCCTCTAGCTTCAGATCCACGATATTCTAAAATAAGGGTTCAATAAATAAATGCCTGAGGAGATTTAGAAAAAACACGCAAACAAAAAGGAAGATGGTTCTAACTTTTTGCTCCGTGACAACCGCCTTCTTTTGTGGAGGGGCACATGCTTTCCTTGAGAATCTGCCACACGCAGGAAGGTTTCATGGCCAAAAGCTCAACATTCAGATGGGATTATGTGTCCAGGGAAATGGAACCTTTTATAGGAGCAGTGGCTCGATTTAAAAACCGGCGGCCTGTTAACACTCAGGCTTAATTAAACTGATTTCTTGATGAATCTAGTGTGACAGGGACCAACACTGTTAACTGTTAGCATGCAAGTGCTGCCAGCCTCTCCCTGGAAAGGAGGAGAAAAGGGTATTTTAGGAACTGTGGTAGAGGTTATTCAGTGGATCTCCCTTAATGTTTGGGGGATGATGTAAGTCAAATGTGGAATTCTGTTTCAATTCCTTTTGGCTGATGGGTCGTGCTTCTTTGAATGTGACCCTACATAGACTAGGTCACATAGCGACTGGCTTGTATTTGGGTTATACTAATTTTAAGAACTTGGTCAACAAGGCAGTGGTAGTAGTTGTCTTATTTAAGGATTCATAACTTAGGGCTCTGGGGCCCTCAGAGGGTGGAAGTAAGCAAAACTCTTGCAAGAAATCTCTGCCTTCATTTGTTCACCAAATATTGCATGTAGACTGAACATAGAATATGTGTCAAACACACATGTACACACAACTATTTTTCTTCTTCGTATTTTAAAAGTGTAATTATCCAAGTAATAGAGATAATTCTTATTGCAAAAACGTTCAGAATTAAAGAACCTCTTCACCATTCATTTCATTCAAAAACAATAAAATAACACTTACTATGGACTTACTATGTCCCAGACACCAAGTCTTTTACGTGTATTAACTTATATTCTTATCCAGACAACCCTAGAGATTGCTACTATTACTATCATCGTTTTACACATGGGAAGCCAGGAGCACAGGGAAGGTAAGAACTTGCCTGAGGTGACACAGCCAGCATCTCGTACACCTGGGATTCCAACCCTGGCTGTCTGGTGTCCGAGTCCGTGCCCTCTTGCCCACCCCGATATACTGACTGCAATCCCAATGAGCTCCCCAGAGAAAACTACTGCTGTCACTTTGCTATGACTTTCCCAGACACTTTTCTTCCTGTTTACATACATAGGCAAACGTATAAAATACTTTTAAATTGTGTTATACACTAACAGAGTGGTTCTCAAAGTGTGGTCCCTTATGGTCAGCATCACCTGAAAACTTGTTAAAATGCAAATTCCTAGACCCAGACCCTACCCTAGACTGTCTGAATCAGAAACTCGAGGGCTGGGGCCCAGCAATCTGTGTTTTAACAAGTCTTCCAGATGAGTCTAATGGACACTGAAGTTTGAGAACCACTGCATTAATGGGTATTCCAAGAAGTAGACACCAAAACAGGATTAAGCCTGTAAGAATCTCATTAAGTGAAATTCCCACATGAGAGGATACAGGGCAGGAGCTATGCAGGAGGGAACAGAGAGGAAGCAGGAGGAATTCTGGGAAAACCATCAGACCACCATGCAAGTCTGACCCAGAGGAAGGAAAAGGAGGGAAGGTTAGTGGAAGCAGCCCAGACTGCCACTGGGGAGGCCGTGACCTCAAAGCAGGCCAGTAAAGGAGTCCCACATCCCCCAGGAACAGGCTCCCTTTAGGAATTCTTCCTACACCCAGTCACTGAGTGGAAGCGTGGCCTTGACTCAGACACAGTAATAGAGTTCAAAGTGAATAGAGTTCAAACAACTAGGCCCCTCAATCAGTGATGCTACCTGGAGATCTGTGAGGTGTATTCTCAACAAGAGATCTTTCCCCTTCAGTACACACTGATCTGTTAACTCATGTTAATGGCTGCATTACATGCCACTCCATGAATATCCCACTGTTTGTGGAATCATCCCTCTATTCACAGACATTTAACTACAATTGATTTCAATATTTTTGCTGTTTCATACAGCGCTTCAATATTCCTCACATTGTGTACACCAGAGGAGTCACCAAGAAGTTGCTAATCCTCTGTGTATGTGTGTGTGTTTCATTTTAATAATCACTTCCACATTCCCCTCCAAACTGGCTGATTTATACTCCCACAAACGGGAAATAGATAAAAGTAACCATTTCCTCATACCCCAGCCAACAACAGATTACATCAAACTTTCAATTTTTGCCTATCTGATGAATGAAATGATGTCTCATTGTTGTTTTAATTTGAATTTCCCTGATTACTAGTGAGATGGATCTTTACATATAGTTATTGGCCATCTGTATTTCCTCTGTGAATTGCCTATTTATATCTGTATCATTAATTTACATAGCTATCATGACGAACAAAATACAGACCTATTTCCAAGTATTATTAAATTGAGAGCATCTTTCTAATCGTTTTGTTTTTTCAATTAACAGATAACTAAAAAGATGCAGGATGTTTTCATGTTGAACGGGTCCTTGTACACAAAAAGGTGCACAACAGTGGTTCTGGTTCTCTGGAGAGCCCACCGCCTGCCTGCTACAGAAGACAGGCGCCCCACACCTGCTCCCCGTGAGTGCCAGGCCTGCCCATCCCAGGTTCTCTTGGACCATGCAGGGAGGCATCCCAGACTCCCAGCCAGCCCAAACTCAGGTGGCCTGGGCAGCTCTCTCCAAGTGATGTGGCATTGACTAAGGGTGATCTAAAGCAGGAAGGCTGTTCCTACCACCTCACTTGCCGCCCGTTGTCTTGCTATGGAGTCTGGTGACAAGGGCTTGGGCACTAGCTCTGCTCTTTATTCTTCGTGCAAGTTCAGGCAAATCATGAAACCTCTCTGAGCCTCAGTGTGCTCATCCACAGCATGCAGATGACCCTTCCTAGGGCTGCTGTGAGAATCCAAATGCCACGCCCAACCCAGAGATGAGCATATTAGACACCCAATAAATGGTGGCTATCATGACTGGAATATGTGTTATTATTGCCAATTATCATTAAAAAGAGAGAGAGAAAAAAAGGAGTAAAAATACCTTCCAGGACAGTTTATGTTAGAGGGAAGGGGCCTCCAGTCCTAACCTTACACAAGAACCCTGCGCTGTGGCTCTTCCCACAATGCACCTCTTCAGGCCCTCCTGCAAAGGACCCTGAAACCAAGCCTGAGGCTCCACTCAGTGTTGCCCCCACAGAAGCCTGTCACTCTCCCAGCACCCAGCCAGGCCCAATTTGGCATGGACGCCTTTGTCTCTTGCTGCCTGCCTTAAATCTTGTGTCACCAATTAACTTGAATGAAAGTTACATGGGAAAATTGTGGGGCATGTAGACGCACAGATATGTCTTTTGTAGGGAAACAAGGACAGCCTTAGAACCATGGTGATTTCCAGGTGGAAAGAAGTGTGGAGCTTCCTGTCTCCTCCGGGTAAAAGAGGATTTGCGAAACCCAAAGAAAATAACTCCTGAAGCGGAGATTTGAACTGTGCCAAGTTTGTGACACGAAGGAAGCCGCTCCCAGAAAGGAAGCTCTAATTAAGACTGACAGCTCTGCTGCCACTCCCGGGGGGACGGGAAGGCATTTCTCTTGGACAGGTAAGTGGGATCCACCCACCCACCACATGAGCCCAAGCGGGTCCTGGGGACACACCTGACTGCTGGTGATGGATTTCCCCCACTTGTATTTAATTACCCTAATTCCTCACATCTGTAGAATCTTTCAGAGTTTACAGCACACCCATTATCTTGCTTCAGTCTCATAACCAGCCCTTAGAGTAAGAACTGTTTGCGTCCCCATTTTGAGCACAGGGAGAAACGAAACTTGGAAAGGGGAGGTGATCTGCCCAGTGATGAAACAGTTAGAAAACAGGCTTCCCCGTGAGCACACAGGTTCTCCTGCGAACTTGCTTCCTGATTGTGACAAGCGGAACTCACCAGGGGCATGAGAACAAATTCACAGGTTGTCCGGTGTTCATCACCACAGCTTTCTGCCCCTGACAAATCCTTACAGCATCATGTCTGAGGGACACCTGTAAGGTGTCTACGCTTCCTCCAATCCCACACTGAGATGTACCTGGAGCAGGTGACACATCCCACAAGGGACTTTTGCCTTCCAGGCTATACACTCCCTGAGTCTCATCCACACATTTGTGGCGGGGCTCTTTTATTTTTTCCATACCACCCTGCCCCACCAAAGGACCAAGAAAATGTGCACCCTGATTACATTATTATAACACTCATCTTAAAAGAATTCCTTTGAAATTATTAAATAATAGCTCCCATTTCTCAAGTGCAGACTGTATGTCAGGCCCTGTGCTTTGCAGGCTGTGCACATTATCTAACTTAGTCCTTACCAGAGCCGTCTGACATAGCTATTTGTGGTAAGACAGCTAGTTATCCACCGAAGAGTAATTTCCCCTTCTTCCGTAGAAAGAGGATTGAAGCTGAATGCGTGGTGGGGTAGCTAAAGACTACATTTCCCAGGCTCCTTTGCAGCTAGTCTGGCGGTGTGACTACAGTCAGATCAGCGAGGTGTTATTGCAAGTTATGTGCAACTCTGGGGTCACTTTTCTGATCCCAAAGGCTAGCCCCTTACCATGATCTCCTTCTCTCTCTGACCTATTCCTGCACATTGTTTTGACCATGTGGATGAGAACAACAGCCCCAAGGAGGCTGAGCAGTAAGGTGGTCCTGGAATGATCACGTGAGCAGAAATGCCCATCACCCTCAGCTGCTCACCCAGGACTGACACACGAGAGGCAAAGAGACTTACCTGCTTTGAGCCACTGCGTTTCAGCATGTCTGTTTTATGACGACAGCTCCAGTTTTAAGGAATCCGGTATTCCTGTGTCCGTTTTACAGACGGGGAACTTAGCCTCCTTAAGAGTAAGTGCCTTTCCCAAGTTCACACAAATACAGAACACCCACGGCTGTTGGATTCCAAAACGTCTGCAATCCAAGTCAGTCACCTATTTATCCATCTATGCTTTAAGGGCTATCTGTGTGATGGAAGCAGGAATCCCATGGCTTTGCCCAGACAGGAGGATCATAAATCCACACTTCGCCTCCCTCCCCACCAGTCTCACGAGAATGCCCTATGTGGGAAGTGTGTTGCCCTGAGATGCAGATGAGAGCTCATTTCAAAACTCCCACCTGGTTTCTGTGAAGCTGTAAGGGGGTACATGGTTCTGAAGTGGATGCCAGTTCTGACCTGGGACTGGTCTCGGGGCCACCTCAATTACTACGCCAAAGGCTTTTCCCGTGGAGAGCAGAAGTCTGCAAAGACAAGGCTACATTTGAGAACATGTCTTTATTCCTGAATATGTTCTAGACTGTTTGATCTCTGAGAAATAGTATTTGTCATTGAAAGAAGTATAGGTAAGTGTGTGTGTGTGTGTGTGTGTGTGTTTGTGTGTATTTTGCTTACATTCACAAATTTATGTGCACATGTGGTTATGTGTGTTTGGGTTTGTGTGCATGCTGTCATATACATATATGGATGGATGGATGTGTGACATATGTCTATCATACATGTGTTGTAGTTATGTGTGTGTGTGCATGTCTGTGTGTTCATTGCAGTTGTGCAGTTGTGTACGTTTTTTTTCTTGGTGGGGGAAGTGACCCACCCATTGTCCAGTAGATGACCAGGTGGGAAATTTGGAATAAGACCTGATGTGGTATGGCCAACCCCACCCCAACTGTCCAGCTCAAGTCCCTCTGCTCTTCTTCCAAACACACACACACACATGCACGTGCATGCACACACATACAACCACACACACACGCACACATGCACACAGGCACACACACACACACACTTCTGTTTTAGTCTTGACCAAATCAACCGCTTCTGGAAATGAGCTGCAAGGATCCCGAAGCTCACAGACCAGCTGCTAAAAAGGAGGAGATGAATTCCAGGGTCCAGCCAACCCTCTGAGCAGAGCATGGAGCTTCCCTAACATGGGGTGGAGAATCATCTAGAAGGTTTAAAGGGGGAGGCAGGCTCTTGGGGATGGGAAGAGGACCCAAGGACAAGGCCACTCCAGCTAGGAGCTCATACCCACCATAGATGGTTGACCTTATCTTTGTGCTTTTCTTTTGGACTATGTGGGAATCCCACGAATTGGGCAGTTTTGCATCTTCCCATTCCAGCTTTATAATTCCTGTTACTCACTCCCACCTCTCCCCATGTCAAGTGAGGCTTGCAGCAAAACTTACTAGCTGGTCAGGATCTGATAAAAGTCTGGCCCAGCTGTGCAGCAACAAGTCACAAAGATGCAGAGACAGAGGAACCGGGTGTGTCCTCTGCCTCCCTGAACTCCCCAGAGGAGTCCTAGCCCAAGAATACCAAGAGGCAGTGACACTCATGAAAGTGCACAGAGGTCCCAAGAATGAGGAGCTAGAGCTGGGGACAGCCCTGGAAAGTCAGACAGGAGACAAACCTGGAGCTGCCCAGGAGGTGTCCTGGATGGAGGTAACTCAAAGTGTGGGTGGGGGAAGCCTGTGGCTTGGGCCTTGCCTGCTGTGTGCCAGGCCCAGGGCTTGGAGCCAGAGCTGCAGATGCTAACCAGACCCTCCTTGCAATGAGCTGCAATCCAGGAGGGCAGGCAGACAGGGAACCAAATCATCTAAAGGCAAAAAAATGACCACTGCACCAGGGCCTGACCTACACGTAAGGTAACTGCTAGCACTTGCTGAGCGCTCACATGTGGGTGGTCTAGGCACTCCTCAGATACTAGCTCATTTAGTCCTTACATCAGCCTTGTAAGGTAGGTATGTTTATCATCACCCCATTTTTACAGGTGGGGAAACTGAGGCATGGAGTACACAAGTGACTCACCCCCAGTCACACAACTAGGAAGAGGCAGGCCACCCTGCCTTGCTATGGGTGAGGCATGGTGGGGACACGAAGCAGCAGGAAAGGGTTTCGGCTTGGGGAAGTCTGGACAGGCTTCGGGGGTTGGGGGCTGCTCAGGAGTGAATGCCTGAGGGGCAGGAGGGACCCAGCAGGGGAAGGGAAGGGGGCAAAGGGGACAGTGGGGGGTGTCCTGGGTGCAGTCAATGGTACAGAGTTGACAGAACAGTCATTTTCAAGACTCCTTTTGACAGTGGCCATGGCGAGCAATGCATTTTACACTGCGACCTACTTACTACAAGGGTTCGTACGTGTCACTCACACTTTAGTTTCCAGAACCAGTACTTGGCCCGTTAGGTAGGATGAACTAGGGTATTTCCTGTTCTGTTCTATTTCATGACTTGTCAGTACTGTGGAAAACATCCAGCAAATTGGTCTTGGGGTCCCCTGAAGTTCGCCACGAGCCGTGTGGAAAACTGTATGCAGGAGGGCAGAGGATCGGTGGCAGCACCAGGGCTGAGCAGGGCTGGGATTAGGGTGAGGCCACTGAGATGTGAAGAAGAGGCTCACTCTCGGGGTTCAGTGAGTGTGGGTCAACACCTGAGAGTGCGTGCACCCTCAGCACCTCACTTGCCCACCCTCGCCTTGGCCCTGTAACAGAGCACCTATTCTGTGCCAGGTCTTGTGCCCAGGGCCTCGTGCGCTGTCACATTCAATCTTCCCAACAGCTCCTCTTTCCACAGAGGAAACTAAAGCCAAGAGAGGTGTCCAGGAAGTGTCAGTGATGGCTCTGAGTGACCCCCAGAAATCCTGACTGATAGACAGCACCAGGACAAGGAAGCAACAGGGATCGCTGGCATGAGGGTCGAAAGCCAGCCGAGGGCCACCAAGAAGCAGGGCTGTCATGTGTGCCCAAGTTCACATGTGCTTGTCAACCCAGGGCCCAAGTACCGCTGGATTTCCCACAAGCCAGCTTCTCAAGACCACTTTTATGCAAGTGGCCAAGAGCTCAGCCTGGGAAATCGTCAACAGTTGCCTACTTCTGCGTTTCAACAGGAGTGCGACAGAGAGCCCCGACACCGGCCGGCTAGTAAGTCCCGCTATGAGCCTCACTCGATACGGTGAGGTCCTAGCTGCTTGGAGGAAACAAATCTGTGCTTCACCACAACATAGTCACAGAATCTGAAAATCACACAGCCACCAAAATGGCTCAAGTTAAAAACACTGAGGGCGCAAAGCGTTGGTGAAGATTTGGAGCCACTGAAACTCACACATCGCTGGCGAGTGTGTGAGTGGGTGCCACGTTAGGAAACAGTGTCAGCATCTGGTGACAGTAAGATGTGCTCGTCCTAAGACGCTGCGGTTTCTCTTCCAGGCACATACGCGTACTCAGCAGAGACGCATGGACATATATGAGAAACGTTCAGAGCAGCATTATTCATAATAGCCCTAAACTGGAAACAGCCCAAGGGCCCATGAACAGAAGAATGGCTAAATAAATTGTGGAATAGTCAATGATAAAATACTGCACAGCAATGAAAATAAACTACTGATCAGCAGGATGAATCTCAAAAATGCATTGCTGAATGAAAGAAACCAGACACCGCTGAATCTATACAGCATGATCCCAGTCATGTATAGTTCAAAAAACAGGCAAAACGAAACTGTGCTGATTAGGTACATCTGCGTGAGTAACCCAGTAAAAAGAGAGAGGCGGGGAAGTGACTCTGTGAGGGTTCAGAACAGGGTTCACCTCTGCACCTCAGGGCCGTGGTGGGGACTGGGCGGACTTCTGGGGTCCTCATAATGGAACCGAAGTGGGAGTCACCTCCATGTGCCCTTACAATGATTCACGGACATGTAAATTTAGGTTTTATGTTCTTTCCTATATGTGCGTTATAGTTCACGATTTAAAAATACATATATGTGGTTTTTATTTTTTAATGTGGACCCCGTCATCTGCAAGCCATTCTAATTCAAGGGACCCTGGACAGCGAGCCACCCAGGGCCTCCAACAAGCCAACCCTGGGACCAAAGAGTCATGGGTTCAAATCCTGATTCCATCAATGGCAAGCCACGTGATTACACAGCTTCTCTGAGCCTCAATTTCTTTACCTGTAGAATGGGGATGGAAATCCTTGTATGCAAACTAAAAAGCCACATATATTCCTAAGCATACTGGCAGGAGCTCAACAGAAAGTAGGTGAGTTAGCAGTGGAAGCAGAGGTTAATAGTGACTTGTTGTTCTGCTCACCACAGGGAGAAAAAGCTTTATAATGAGCAGTAACCACTCTGATTTATCTACTGGGGCTTAATCCTGTTAAATCCTTCATACCAACATCTCAGGGTGTCACCTAGGACCACAGCTAGCCTTTAGATCCCCTGTGTGTGAATTAGGAAAATGCACCCCTTCTGTGGGTGAAACTATAGGATTACCACCCTTCACAGCAGCCCTGGTGTCATTGGTACAGCATCCCCATGTTAGGTATTTAAGAACCCGTGAAGTCCTCACTTTAGAACCAAGCTAGACGTAGAGGAGAAAGCAGGTCAGATCCCACCCCAGAGAAGTGTGCAGGCAAATCCCATACACGAACATGGCCATGCACTGAGTCACTGCCAAATGCAGCCTCAGTGTTGATATGGTTAGTGTGACTCCGATAGAAACCATTCCTAATGCCTGCTCTTCCTCAATCCAAGTTCCTGGGAAAGGGGAGTCAGGAGAAGCGTGTCCTACATGGAGAAGCAGCATGAAATCCAGCCCGAAACCCATTCGTCTCCAGGGGCCATGTCTGAGGGTGGCACCCAGGAGCAGATCTGGAGGGGAAACCCCACTCAGTGCCAGGGTGGACTCTCTGCACATCCCAGCTCTCGGGGGCATTGTATACACTCGGATGATGACCTAGCATGGCATGAAGACTCCACTATTAATGTCTTCCAGCCCCAGCAGCCTCAGAGACGAGACCAGCGCCTGGGGACTGTTACTGTATGCAGGAAAAGCTGTCAGGACCAGGGCCCCAGGGACCAAAATCGCCTGGAAGTCACTACAGATTATCAGACAAAGAAGGTTCCACCCTTTGGAGACAGGTTTGACAGGCCCAGAAAGGCCACGTAATCCCGCTGAGCCCGTGTGCTTTTGATACCATGTCTCATTTTCTGCATGAATGAGAGGCTCAGCCAATGGGAAGAAATCTGCCGCCTCGTTTACAGCACGCGAGGCCTCGCTCACCTGCCGTCAGCAGCCTGGAGGCCACAGGGCTGATGATGGCTCCCTGTCTCGCTCCCCTCCAGGGAGGGGAAGTGGAAGGGAATGGAGGCTTATCCAACACCTACAGTTGTCAGGTTGTATGTCTTCACCTCTGGTCTTCCTTGCCCATTTTCCCACTGACAGTGGGGAATACTAAGTCACAGAGCAGGCAAGTGTCAGAGATGGGCTTCCCATCACCTCAGAGAGCCGGGAACCTCTGGGCTCTCCTTTCTGCCCCCCACCCCGACCCCCAGCAGCTGCTCCCAAGAAAGGGTCTGACAGCGGCCATTTACCGCCCAGGGCAGCAGCAGCTACTGGGCAGAGCTGGCTGAAATCTGGTAGGAGGAGGGCTGGGATGCTACCTTGAAGGTACGTGTGTAAAAGTAGCATGTTGAGTTGACTCATATCCAGAAGCTTCCATTGGAGAGCCCCTCACTGTACATTGTACATGATTTTGCATTGGAATTCTGTCTTCTTACCCAAAATTGTATCAGCTTTAATTAAGCTTGACACCTCCCTTGCCGCATGGATGCAGAGGGTCTTTTATTGGGGAAGGGGTTTTGGAGGTGCTGTTGATGGAGATGGTGAGGAACTACAGAATGCTTGAAGGAAGAGAGGTCATGAGGGTGTTGTAACCCTGAGTAAGGAACTCTGTGTGCTTCAGGCCTGGGTGCCGGCCTTTGTGGAGGCAGCAAGGCCAGCCAAGTTGACTCCTTGTCCCTTTTGTCCCAGTGGGGAGGGACATAGCCCACAGGGTAGAGCACAAAGGTGGCAGGTGAGCTGCTGCATCGGGACACAGAGGACTAGACCTTGTCTGTGCTCCCAGGAGAGAGCTGTCCACCTGTCCCAGGGCTGCCATGGCAAATTACCACACACTGGGATTACCACACACTGGGTGGCTGAGAACAGGGACGCTAACAGTTCTGGAGACCAGAAATTCAAAATCAAGGTGTCTCATGGCTGGTTTCTGCTGGAGGCCCTGAGGGAGTCTGTTTCGTGCCTCTCTCCTATCTCTGGTGGTTGCTGACAATCTCTGGTGTCCCTTCACATGTAGATGAATCACAACAATCCCTGCCTCCATCCTCAGATGGCACTCCATCCTCACGTGACATTCTTCCCCGTGTCTTTCGTGTCTGTGTCCGCATGTCCCCCTCTTTGTAAGGACACCAGTCACTGGGCCCACCTCAATCCAATGTGACCTCACCTTAGCATGATCACATATGCCAAGACCCTATTTCCAAATAGGTACTGTGGAGGGAAGGTAAGACTTGAACATATTTTGGGGAGGGACACAATCCTAAAGGAGATAAGGTCACCCTTCCAAAGTGGCCTCCGGACTTGTGGCCCAATCCATGGGGCCTCAGTGGCTCTGAATGAGGGCCTCTGCCAAGGACTGGAGAAACCAATCAGGCAGACTGTCTTGGGGACTCTCTTACACACAGAAAGGTCCCTCCAGGTAACAAAGGAAGATGAAGGCATGCCCCTTCACCAGGCACCCACAAATCAAAGTGATCTCCTCTGGAAGCCTCTCTTGATTTACTCACTTGCCATTAGACTGAATGTTTGTGCCCCTCCCCCAAAGCCCTATTGTGAAATCTCACCCCTGATGTGACAGTATTAGGAGATGGGGCCTTTGGGAGGTGACTGCCCCCACGAATGGGATCAGTGCCCCGACAAATGACCCCAGAGAGCTCTCTTGATCCTACGGCCACGTGAAGACAGCTGGAGAAGGCCATCTATGAACCAGGAAGTGGGCTCTCACCAGACAATGAACCTGCCCGTGCCTGGTGTCGCCTGTGTCAGCTGTAAATTTCTGTTGTTTAAAATCCATCCAGTCTATGGTATTCTGCTGCAGCGAACCAAATGGACTAAGACACCATGCCTCCCCATCAGTACTGTTCCCACCTCTCCTTGGTCCCGATGCCTTTGGAGTCAGCAAACTTTAGATGATTTTCAAAAATTCAGGAAAGATAAAGGACAAGGGAGCCACCAGCCATGTGACAGACATTACAACTTGACTGCCAATCATAAATTCTCCCTTCTTCCTTACTAACAAAATCCCAATTTTATTCAGAGTTGCAATGCTAGAAAACTTCACTTCCCATCCTTCCTTGCAACTATGGATAATTGCATGACCTCATTTCAGTCAATGAGACAAGCAAAACTTGCTAGTTGGAACAAGAAGGAAAAGTCCTTTGATAAACGGGCAACTCAGCCAACTTACACCTCTAGCCCTTTGTCCCTCCCTTTCTCTCTGACCCTGAGGACAGAACTTTCAGGATGATGGAGCCCAGGTCCCTGTGGCAGTCAAGAGTGCCTCCAGTTCAGCACCGCTGCCTCCCCCAGACTTCCTAATGTGTGAGGAAACCAACTCATCACTTGCTTAAGCCGATATTTTCCATGTTCTCAGTTACTCATAGCCGAAGGCAACCCTGACTGATAAATACAGCTCTCCTCCTACCACCCACGTCATCATTTGCCCCAATTTCCTCTAGGCCTTTCTCTGTGTAGAGGCAGGGCCCTGTGTTTGAATTCTGGCTCCTTTACTAACCAAGCAGCTCCCTAAAGCAAATCACGTGACTTCTTTGTGTCTCTGATCTTCATCTATAAATTATAAAATAATAATAGTCCCACCTGTGTGGAGTTTTCTGAAGTCTCAATGGAATGATACATAAAGTGATAAGCATGGTACTTAAGAGTTTAATAGGTGCTTAAAAATATAATTGTTATTACTATCAACATTTTATATCCTGGTTTTTTTTGCATGGTATTATACAATATGCATTTCCCTTGCTATTAAGAAGTCCTTGTAAACACCATTTTCACAGTGCCTAGAACTTCGCGGGCACTTAACAAATGTTAGTTATTATTATTTATATCGAAATTTTATATCTTTTACTTAAAATTATCCATATGCATTCTTCTATGACAATAAAAAAATCTTTATTAATATCATTTTTAATGCTTGCCTGGCATTTTTTCATATGGCTCAATCAGGGATCAGAAAACTTTTTATTGAAGGCCCAGATCATACTATTTTAGATTTTGCTGGCCATATGGTCCCTCTGACAGCTATTTAACTCTGTCATTGTAGTGCCAAAGCAGCCCCAGACAAACATAAAGGAATGGCCATAGCTGTGTACCAATAAAACTTTATTTACAAAAACTGATGGAGAGCGGGATGGGCCCAAGAGCCCTCGTTTGCTGACCCCTGGCCTAGATAGTCACTTATTGAGCCATCCCTCTTATTGTTAGATCACAGGCTGGTACCCAATTTGGAGTTATTGCTAAGTAAGTCTGCAGAGAAGATCTTGGCGCTGATGACCTTGGCTACATTTCTGATTATTAGAATAGTTTCTCAGAAGAAGAATTACAATGTTAAAGCTCTTGAGTCATACTGACAAATTCTGTAGGCATCAAGTTTTTTCTTTTAGAGCCAGGCCTTGCACTTTGACCTACTTTGCTTGCCCCACCGCTGTTTTCCAGATGTTTCCTGAGCAGGAATTCTGTCTCTTCCATGAGTTTCAATTTCTCAAGTGTAAAGACGTGACATCTTATTCTACTATTTATATGCTTTTCCCTCACTTTTGCCATCCCCCTCCCCTGAGCACGCGCGCGCGCGCACACACATCTGTGCGGTGTCTGCTGTGACTGCATACATGCAATGCACGGAAGTGGGTAAGCGGCTGAGCGAATAAACCTGCATCTTTAAAACCCCAAGAAGGCCTGAGCCAGATACTGACGGCCGATCCCCGAGACTTGAATAAAAGGGACCTTCATCAACCAGGTGATAAATAAACTTAACCCTTCCCGAGACACCCCAGGGTAAGACGTCACAAAAGATAATGATTTGTCCCAAAGTCCTGTGACTCCCTCTGCCTGCCCAGGGCTTGGTGCTACCCTGGTCCCACCCCTCCCCCAGAGAGGCCCGGGGAGAACACGGGTGGCGTCGCCCAGAGCCTCCACCCCGACCCCCACCTCCTCTCCAGGCCCGCGCCAGCAGGGACCCCCTCGCCGCTGAGTGAGATCGAACGGAGCGGCCACACCTCTGCCAAAATCAAGTTTGTGAAAAACTAAACGTGTTCTCCTGCACTTCTTTCCACCTTGACTTTTTCGTGAAACCAAATGGCAGTTTCCAAAGGTGAAAAACTGTTATTTTCCAAGACAAATTCCTGTGAAGTGGAAACTGCTAGTTTCACACAGCTCTACCACCGATGACTATTATTCCTATGGGCGCTAGAGCAGGACTGTTTGGTCAGGGAAAAAATAAGCCTCGGGTTGTACTTCCAGCAGGCCTTAACTGTGCCAGTGGCCAGACTTTCAGAGACCAAGAACCAGTGACAGGCCTTCTCCCTGGTCAACATGCCCTCTACCACCATCCCATTGAGGCCCCTGAACCCAGTCCCCTACTGGTCATGGCCGAACTCCAGAACGTGCCTCCTGTCCTCAGAGAGAAAGGGATGGACTCCCTGGGAGACCGGGGCACCTCCCTGTAAAGAGCGTAGGATGTTTCCTCGTCGTTCTAGATACACAGAACTCCTTAAGGTGGTGATCGGTGTGGGAAGGTATCCCCTTCCCGCCCCCCTTACCTTAGCTCGCAGGGCTGCCGGGACAAAGTGTCCCAGGTCGGGCGGCTTAAACAACAGACCTTTATTTTCTCTAAGTCAGGGAGGCCAGTAGTCCAAGATCAGGGTGTCAGCAGGGTTGGTTCTTCTGAGGTCCCTCTCCTCGGCTTATGATGGCCCTCTTCTCCCAGTGTCTTTACGTGGCCTTCCCCTCATGTGTGCCCGTGTCCTCCTCTTACAAGGACACCAGTCCTATTGCATTAGGGCCTACCCTAGCCACCTCATTTTAACTTCTTTATCTCTTTAAGACCCCGTCTCCAAACAGTCACAGTCCAAGGTACTGAGGGTTAGGACTTCAACAGAAGAACTTCAGAGAAACACAATTCAACCTGTCACACTCCACGTCCCCAGCTCAGCCACCTCACCACCTGGTAGGCCATCAATGGTAAGAGGACTTCGGGGTGTACCTAGGTTAGTGGTTTTCAAACTGTGTTCCGTGGGGCGCTGTGGTGCCCAAGGTGACCTGCGGCAAGGAGAAAGCAAGAGGAAATCTGTGACTCCGACTCTTCCTCAGCCAAACCCACTTGGCTGGTATCTGTCCTGTACCAAGGCTCCATTGAAGATTTTGTTTGACTCAACAGTTGTTTTACAAAATGTGTGAAAACTGCTGATTATTTTGCCAGTGACCGGACCGCGGTGCAGAGGGGAGGAGACATGCGTGGGATCCGACGGCTACTCGTCCGGCCGCTGCGGTAGAGCTGAGCTCTCGCTCCCCGGCCGGGGCCGCTGCCACCACTCCCGCCCGAGGCAGCTCTACAGGAGACCTGGGGAACCACTGCACCACGAGAATTTCGGTGGTGCCAAAAGGTGAGTGCCCTGTTGGAGTCAGAACTGACCTCACAGGTCACACAGCATCCTCTCTGAGGTTTGGACACATGGATCTGGGTTTCAATGTCAAGAAATCTGAGTCATGACTATGCTGACGTCAGATGTTACTTGGAAATTTTCACTTCAAATGAAGAGAAAACAGTGGCCCACTTAGGTGTATTGCACAGGAGCCATGCACAGGCTGGGAAGCGATAAATATCTCGGGTGACAAGCCATGGAGAACAGCGTTTGCACACCTTCCTGGGTGTCTGGCTGTCAACAGCAAAGATGGAGATGAGAGAAAAGCATCAGCCTCCACTTCAAACAAGCAAAAACGTCTCCTGAAGCCCAACACACTGAGCTCACAGAAGAGTTTTGTTGTGTGTACGTTCTGAAGAAATACCCTGTGTTTGGAACATCCTCAGCAGTTTCTGTCTTTGAAAAGTAAAGTGATTCTTTTATGCGGAGATGGGCAGCTTCTGGGTGAGAGGGAAAGGTGTGATCCCAGACCATGCACGCCAACAGTCCCGGCACCCTCTCCCCAGAGGTCGGCTCACAATTCCAGGCAGAGATGGGAGTTGGAGCCAGCGCCCAGACAACTGAATCCGACTGGCACTTTCCCAGGCTCTAGGGAAAACTGGGCAAAAAAATGGGAGTCACAGCCAAAGCAGAGTCCTCACCAACAGTGGGAAGCCACTTCCCTAAGCTTTTCTTCGAAATGTTCTGGTAGGGACAGCACCAGGCAGTTGGGGTCACCTCTGCTCCCCTCCTAATAACATTTGGAGCAACTCTTTATAAAGTCATTGAGAGAATTCTTAGAGGAGTGCCTGGCCCCACAAGGTGGAAAGGGCATTGCCAACTCACAGGCTGCTTCTTGGCAAGCCCTGCCCCTTGGTCCGGGCCCGTGTTTCCCTGCCCTAGTCTGGCAAACGTCAGGCTTCCACAACGACTCAGCTTGACCTCACCCTCCCGAAAGGCACTTCCACTCACGGCCCAAGAACAGCAGCCTCAGTCTCCCCAGGAGGTGGTTAGAAATGCAGTCTCCAAGCTGCCCCAGACCCACTGAATCACGATCTGCATGTTTATAAGATCGCCACTGAAGTGTGAGAAGCACTGGCCTACTAGAAGCTATCTTCAGGGGCTTGACCTAGCTGAGGCATGGTGAGGGAGAGCGCGTGTGACAAACACGAGGCAGAGGCAGGTCACAACACCAAGATGCTGTGTGGACAGAAAAACTAACCACAGGCTCTAACCCTACAGTGAGAAACACAAGGCAGACTCCAGTCACATATCAAGATGAATAGCAACCAGATGAATTACTGAAGACGCATAAGGACTTCCCCAATTCCACTGGAGAATGGAGCCAGCTAGTCAGAGATACTGTCCCGGGCATCTCCTATGTGCACGCACAGTGCTGAATGTCTCTGTGCTCTGCATGCACTTAGTTCTTGCATCAACGCCATGGGGCTGGCATGCATGTTACAAATGAAAAGATGGAGGCTTTTGGTACAAGCACTCTGCAAAATAATTTGACACTATTCCAGAAACTTGAATACTCCTATTCCGATCCCACTTCTGTATGTTTGCCCTATAGAAACTCGTACAGTCAGGCAGCAGGAGGCACATACTGAAATTCATAGAAGTAAAGAAGCTAGCTACAACCCAAACGTTCATCAAACAATGACCGGATAAACAAACTGTGGTATACTCATACAACAGGATATTCTCCAGCAGAAAAAAGAAAAGGGACGAGACACAGCCTCACACAGTAACGAGGATGAATCTTAGAAATGTCGTTAAGTAGGAATCAGAGTCGCAGAAGACCTCATAGAGTATGGTCTGGCTTTTATAGAGCTCAAATAAATAAATAAATAAATAAACCCACAACCAAAAATAAGCAGTATGCTATTTAGGGATGCTTATTTAAATTATACACGGGTTTTGTTCCGGCCTTTTCTGTACCGTCCCGGATCATGGCTACTTCTGCGGCGCAGCCCGGGATTGAAGGGGAGCGGCCCGTCGATGAGGCAGAGACACTGCCAACGGTCCTGGGTCAGGAACCATGCTCACAGGCGTTCATCGTTTGCTTGCATGCTGCTTGTCTTGTCTTGTAAGTTACAATTTCTAAAAAGAAATCAATCAATACAGTATTGAAAACCAAGTCTCAGAGAAACTGACAGCTAGGCCAGGTTTGCACAGCCCGGGACTGGTGGGTGGAGCTGGGTTCCGACCCAGGCCATGGCTGCGGGGCCCATGTGAGTCACTGAGCTGCGCTGCCCGTCGTGTGGTAGGTGGCCCTCCAGCAGCTGCAGAGTTAAGTGCCCACATGCAAGTCCACACGCCCAGGTGGACGGAGACTAAATGCCCGCACGCGAGTCCACAGGGCCCGGGTGGACGGAGACTAAATGCCCGCACGCAAGTCCGCGGGGCCGGGTGGACGGAGATGTAATGCCCGCACGTGAGTCCACGGGGCCGGGTGGATGGAGACTTAATGCCAGCACACGAGTCCGCGGGGCCCGGTGGGTGGAGACTAAATGCCCACACGTGAGTCCACAGGGCCGGGTGGATGGAGACTAAATGCCCGCACGCGAGTCCGTGGGGCCCAGATGGATGGAGACTAATTGCCCGCACACGAGTCCGCGGGACCCGGGTGGATGGAGACTAAATGCCTGCACGCGAGTCCACGGGGCCCGGGTGGATGGAGACTAAATGCCCGCACGCGAGTCCGCGGGGCCCGGGTAGGC
>PVJL010003217.1:64444-94518 GCA_004026885.1 Lyroderma lyra
GGGCCCGGGTGGATGGAGACTAAATGCCCGCACACGAGTCCGCGGGGCCCGGGTGGATGGAGACTAAATGCCCGCAAACGAGTCCGCGGGGCCCGGGTGGGCGGAGATTTAATGCCCGCACGCGAGTCCGCGGGGCCCGGGTGGACGAAGGTTAATGCCCGCAGAGTCCATGGGCCCGGGTGGACGGAGATTCAATGCCCGCACGCGAGTCCGCGGGGCCGGGTGGATGGAGGTTAAATGCCGCGTCCTCTCAGTGTGGGGCGGCCGAGGTGGGTAGTGGGTGGAATGCAGACATCCCTGCAGAAGCCCGCAGAGTGACATCTGCACTGGCCGGCTCTCTTCTCCCAGCCCATTCCAAGGGACCTGCCCCGTTCCACCCAGCCCAGAGGTCTCACAGCAATCTGCCTGCATCTGCTCCAAGCTTGGGCTCCGTGCAGTTAGGACAGATTTGGAAAACAGGGAAGGGGAACAGAAAGCAGAAGAGAAAAGGGGGTGGGTCCAGTCAGATCTCCATCCATCACTCCAGCTCCCAGCCTTGCTAGCAGGGAGTGGAAGAGGACCTTGCGTTTGGATGACATGTCACAACTGTTGAAAGGACTTCTGCCCTCTCGTGGCTTCCTGACACTCAACTCAGTGTTGGCACCCAGTCGGGAAACAAATTGCCCAAAGTCCCAGCTGTGTGACCTTGGCTGATCCCTTTCCCTCTCTGGGCTTCGATTTCCTCACCTGTAAAACAGAAGGGTTGACCCTGGAGAATCCATAAGGTGTCTTCCAGCTCTGACAACCTGCAGTTGTCAGGAGGGTGACACCTGAAGAAACATCTCCGTCCCCCAGTTTTACTAGTTCTTCCAGTCGGAGTTAATTACCCCAGTACCTCCATACTAAGAAGACAGCATGGGTTCAAAACAGCCAAAAAGTGAGAGAAAGAACCTTGAGAATCTTTAACAAACAGACAGAAAGACAGACCACCTCTGCTGCCCTATTATCACTTGGGCCAAATTCTGGAGAGCCTAAGAGAATAATTTGGATTTCTCGCTCATTGCGTGGCTGCGACAGCAAACCACCCATCATCAAGTGAACACAAAGAAAAGAAAGAGAACCCACCCCGCTGCCGGCTGCGTGGCCAGCGTCGGTGCTAAGACAATGGGCACTGGTTTAATTTCCCCACAGCCTCCCCAACTGCACTCGAAGCAAAGTCAGATGTCTCCTTCCCAGAAAGTGGAAGAGGAAAATATCAATCTGTTTCGGGGAAAGTTACGAATTGCATGTGCCTGAAATACTTGATATATGACTGTAGCCTGGTGAGCAACAAGTGCTTCTTGCTGTTGCATTTGATCTCGGGATGGTAATGTGCTCTCCTGACATCATCCAAATGGGGAATGACTGAGGATGTTTTATATAAGATGGTTGCAAACTTCAAAGGCCACTCTTAACCTCGAAACGCCCCCCCTCCCCCCGCTCTCCCTCCTTTCCCTCCAGGCCCTCCTCTCCCCTCACCCAGCAAATTGTTTCGGGGCCAAAAGTGATTGTAGGATGATCAAGAATCAAGGAACTTGTGGCAGGTGGTACCACCTGTGTCTGGGCAACAGCCTCGCCAGCCGCATCTGCTCCCCAGTTGTGGAGGGAGGTGGGGGACGCGTCTGAGAAGGCTTCCCCGCGGGGCTGAGCCCGCAGCCCGGCCACCACAAAGGGGAGTTGGCGCGGGGCTGATCCCCCACTGCCCTCCAGCTCCGAGAGCTGCAGGAGGACTCCCTAGGGACCGAGTGCCAGCATGCAGGCCCTGGTCAGACCCCCGCATTTACCACAGATAAGGAAACTGAGGCCCCAAAAGGTGAACCCGAAGTCTCCCAGCACTGAGGAGCAAGGGCAGAAGGAGACCCCGGGCACCGCGACTTGCTGCCCTGAATTCTCCCTCTGCACCAACCTCTGCACCCATGCCTGGCTGGGCAGGAACCTCATCCATTCACCTGCTTCCTCCCTTAAATTAACTGGAGAGAACACTGCCCAGCACTCAACTCTGTGCCAGGCACAGTCCTAAGCACTTAACACGGATTAACTCGTTCTGCCATCACATTACCCCAGTGGTTCCCAGCGAGGGTGATTTTGTCCCCCTAAGGACACTTTTTATTGTCACGATAGGGATGAGGGGGTGCTACTAGCATCTAGTGAGCAGGCACCAGGGATGATCCTAAACATCCAGCAACAGAGCAGAGAGCCGTCCACAACGAAGAATGATCCAGCATAAAATGTCAACAGTGCTATGATCGGGAAACCCTGTATTAAGCCTATCAGCTATGTGTTACAATTATTGTAGTAGTTGTCATTGTTGTGATGGTAGTGATTCTCATGTTACAGATGTGGGAACAGACATAAGTGACTTGGGGCACACACAGCTCATAATGGCAGAGCCCAGATGGAAACCTAGGCAGGCAAACTCCCAGCCAGGACCCAAGTTTCCCCTCTAGTAACGCAGGGAATGCAGGAAGCCAAGTTCACCTAAAATGTCCCACATATACAGATCAAGCCAAAGAACCCTTGGCCCTCACCCAGCTTCACTCCCCTCCCCAGAGTGATGCATGCTCACTCCCCAGTTGGTACATCGTCTTCAGCCTTTTTCTCTCCGTGCACATTAATGCATGGAGCTCCCTAGTTCTGTTGTGTGGTTGGAGAATAGTTCTGCAATTTGCTTTTTCTCACTTACCCATTGTCTTTGAAATCATTCCATAACAGGACATGAAGGCATACATCGTTTTTAAACAGCTGCTTTATATTCCGTGGTTTGGATATCAACACTCCCCTATCGATGGACATGTGGGTTGTTTCTAGTTTTGGGACTATTTGAAACATATGGTACACTGGTCAAAAGCAGAGGCTTTGGAATCACACAAACCTGGATTCGCGTTTTGGACTAGCTGTGTGACCTTAGAGGAGTTCCTCAACCTCTCTGAGCCTCAAGGAGATTCTTTATCTGTCAAATGGGAAACTTAAAGAACTGTTTAAATTTTCAACAAAATTGTGTGAAAAGGGATGAATGTAGTGCCTGGCACACAGGAAGTGCTTAAACATAATATGCTATTATTATTACTATGCAACGTTATAACATGCAATTAATAATAGTAGTAGTAACAGTACTTGTATTATTGTTATTAATTCAATTAGTTGGTCCTGCCCAAATTCACCCAGATGTGCCCTGAACATCCTCTGGGGAAAGTGGGTCAAATCATGTGTTATGTCATGTCCAAGGACTTGAAATACTTCCCCAGCAGTAACTCACTCACGTGCACATTGCCCATCAGGATATGGGGCGGCTGCAGAGGCCCAGGTTGTCAGGTAGGTTTACTGTGAACCACCTTTCAACCTGACCAACACAGCAATGCCAGCACCCACAGGGAGACTCGGCCCATGAGGGCACACAGAAATCAAATACAGGAGGGCAGGGGAGTTCCGTGCCCAGCTGGCCCCTGAACCGAATTCGATTAAGACATGATACTCGACAAGCCCATCTCACGGCTCAGTGGGCCATGGTTACCAGGGATCCTACACCGGCGTTTCAGTGAGAGCACCTATAGGAACGAGACGGCTCAGAGGCTGAGGTTGGCCTCGGGCTGAATTTTGTAAACAAGGCTCCATTTAGCTTCATCTTGGGTGTTCCCCAAGAAGAGTCCCCCAGGCCCTTTGGAGATGGAGGAGTGGAGGGATGCCTCATTTAGGGGCCTAAAGCAGAGGTCCTAGAGCAGAGACTTACCAAGGAGCTTGCAAATGGAGATGACTGTGCCAAGAAAAGATCCCCTAGTGTTGTTATTCTTATTGCCAATGTCCTGGGTGGCAGAGATGAGGGGTGCGGAGCCAAGGTCAACTGCAATGGTCACCCATGGTTCCGTTCCCACTGGGCCTCCTTCAGGGATCTCAAAGGAACCTACCACTCTGGACATGAAAGGGAGGTCATAGTTCTGTGGACCACTCAAGAGTAGAACCTCCCCCAGAAACAGTGATTGGTTCTGGGGATGACACATGACTCACAATAAGTCAATCAGAGATCTCCATTTTTTCCAAACTAGGAGGAGCAGGGTAATAGCTCTCCTTCCTGTAGTAACAAACCCTGTGGGCTGTCTCCAGAGCTTCTGGCAGCCATGGAGGTGGCTAAGAGCACAAGGCCAACCCAGAAACATCCGTGGAGAGTATGGCAGCTATCCAAACCCCCGGAGGCACTGCTTCTCATCCTCCCAGTTACCTAAGCCAATTGATTTATTTTTTGCATAAGCCAATTTGAGCTGGGCTTCTGTCATTTGCAAATAAGAGGGTTCTGAGTAATACAGCAACCAAATCTGATAAGGCAGTGCTGTAGCCGGCCATGGCTTAAGTGGGGGTGAGGAGTATCTCGGCATCACCTAAGGCTCACAGACTAGGAGTTCTGGAAGAGACCTTGGTGATCATGTAAGCCCACGTTCCTCAAAGACCAATATCGTGTTTTAAAGATGGGAGGCTTGTTCCACTCAGAGCAAGAACCAGCCCTGTGTGTCCTTGGCATTGGTCCTGCAGCCCCACCAGTGTCAGGCCGAAGTCCTTCCCAAGAGCCAGCACACACTTAGGCTCCTGAGGAGCTTTGGAGAAAGACCCTCAAGCTCAGAGCTAGGCTAAGGATGTGCATAAAATCCCAGAGAGGAACTGAATCCTGGGAAGGGAAACAGACTGAAGCCCGAAGGAAACAGGAAAGAGAAAAAGCTCCTGAAGGAACTGGCTCAGGCCACCAGAAGACTCGCCAAGAAGTGTCAGCCCGGAGTCAAAGGGGCCTTGGTGGCAGATCTATTTGGGAGCCAGATCCCTATAGGTCAGATTTTCAGTACCCTGCCCTACACACATGGGCTCTCTCCAGGACAGCAGCTGTATCTGGTCACCTGCCAAGGTCAGCCCCCAAACACCTAAGTGTCTAAATGAAGGGTACACATATGCACACCTGCGTGTGTGCGCAAGTGCACGTGCAAACGTGAAGGCACGCATGCACAGGAACTGAGGGGCACCTGAGATGGGGTCCCTTGATGACGGCTAGTGCGTGTCTCTGGGAGGTAGGAGGGGTGTAGGATATTTGTAAATACAGTGAGTGCGTGTGGGTGAGTGGGCATGCATGCCACTCAACAAAGTGGAGGAGGGAATGGGAGTGAGAGGTGTTTGAAGAGCCTGAGGAAGTGGGGTAAAGGGTGGTAAGAGGGTGTGCAAACCCTGCGTGTGCACGCACATGCATGCACATGCCTCCACATGACAAAACAGGCCATAAAAGCAAGGAGTCTGACTTGACTTGTAGAAGTGAAGTGGGCAGGGTGCATATTGCTGGGTGTCTATGAAGTGGGAGATGTGAGTGAGGGGTCTGCTGGGGGTGAGTAGCTCCCTGGGGGTTTTGCTGCCAGCCCTTCCAGAGGAGTCAGCAGGCAGCCACCCCATCAGGCCCCCTGCTCCCAGAACCTGCACCCACATAACCAGCAAGGGCCCTCCCAGCAGGGCAGGCTGCCTGAGTACAAGTCCTGCCCAGAAAAGCGAGACTGGTTCCTCACCCCAGTGTGTCAACACACCTCCTGTTTGGCCTGGGGGCTGGGAAATGAACTTGTTGGGAAAGACACCTTGCTTCCTTTCCATTCCTAAGGCACCTTCTGGATGAGTAGGCGAGGGAGGGGTGAGCAAACCTCAAGTGGAGGGGATCTGTCTGCGGGCGCTGCTCCTGGTGAGCTCCCCACAAGGACCTTCAAGGGGGCAACTGAATCCACACTGCTTTAGAACCAAGGACTGTGGTCTCGTGGAAACAACTCCACCCACAAAGGACAGGCCACACTGAAGACCCTGGCATGGTGCCAACTCCGCAAGGCAAGTGTGAGAATTTCTGGGTTCTGCAGAGCCCATCTAAAAGGGGCCTGGACCACCGGAAACGCAAAGCCACTAATTTCTGGGCCAAGCAATGGGTCCCCAGGCATCGTGCTGGTGCACAAGTTAGAACAGGCAGGCCTGGCACGAGTCACAGCTCAATCGCTAACTCTGCTTCACATCCAGCACCCGCACGCCAAGCTGGCGGAAGTATCTGGTCCTTGTGTTTGTCCATCTTCTCTGCTCCACCCATACTCCCCCACCACAGGCCCTTTCCACACAAACCAAAAGACACTTATCGTCCTGCAGTTCCCGCCCACGCTGGGATTGACAAGGTCAGTGGCCAACGGGAGGTGGGCTGCATGCTGGTTTCACAGGAAGGCTCCTGGGGGAGTCCCCCACGTCTCCCCGAGCTCTGTGCGTGACCCACGCCCCGATTCCTTCCTCCCTCCCAGATGATGAAATCATAGCCTCGATCTGGACCTGTTCATGCCACAAGATAAATTGTCAAAATGTTTTGATCTAATTGGGTCTTTTTCAAGTCAGCTGAAAACCATCAGGCGGGGAGCCAGATGGAGCTGGTGATTAATGAGGGACATTTGGTTGCTTCTCCACATCCATCATGGAGCCCGTTTGGGCGGGAGTGCTCCAGTCCTGCTCCAGGAATGGGTATGCAAGGCACACCACTGAGGCCGGACTCCCACCCCATGCTCAGCAGAGGTTCCAGAAACTCTCGTCCAGGAGAGGCTGCCTCCGAACAGGCCCCAGACTCGGGGACGGCCTCTTGTCCCCAGTTAGGGGCCACATGTGACACTGCCATGCTCCCGCAAGGGGAGGACCGACAGGCAGTGGGGCGTGCTGGCCGCCCCTTCCTCAAATCTGGGTGCAGGGGCTCTGAGGCTCACTCTGCACGGCCACCTTCGCTGTCTGCTCTGGGGAGGAAGGGCTCAGAGGTTTCGTGGGAAGGTCCCCCTGCATAGGGAAACAGCCTCAGGGGCGCTCTCTAGAGTGCTGGTCCAGGCTGGGCCTCCCACTCACTGTCAGTAAAATCTACCTCTCTGAGCTTCCGGTGTCTCAGGGACACCACACGAGGTGGGCCCAGCCCTCTGGTTCTGTGGCTGTAGCTGGAGTTGCGTCCTCCACCGGGGCTGCACATTGATTGTCTGGGAGACTTAACAATACTGATACCACCGTCCACCCCCAACAACTGAATCAGAATCTCGAGTGTTCCCTGGACATTGGCATTTCTCAGAGGTCCTCGGGTGACTCTAAGGCACAGCCCAAGTACAGAACCCATGAACGAGAGGGACATCCCATCTTCAGCCCAGCTGAGCCCCGTTGGCTGGGGGAGCCTGGAGGGTCATGCCTTCACTTCCGTTTCAGAAGACTGGAGCTTTCCAAATAAGTCAGTCTGCAGGACTGTTTGGGGGGGTCAACGGCAAGAGGAATCTGAGACTACACTGGGTGCTTTCTTAGGGAGGACAGTGATGGCCAGTCCAAGAGCCTCACTGTGGGCATAACAACACTGTCCATGTATCTCCCCTTCATCTGCCAAACATGTTCTGAGCACCTACGGGACGCCAGCATCTCTGAGGATGCGAAACAGAAATGGCTCCCACCCTTGAGAACTTCAAAGATTAATATGGGGGTGGGGGATGACATTAATTAGCCATTCCACAGTGTGATGTGTGCCACAGAGGCCAGGAGAGGGCCAGTGCGTGGGTCTGGGGCCTTGGGAAGCTACACTGAGGGGAGACCTCTGAGCTGAACTGAAGAGCAGGCCACGTGGTGTGCGGAGTGACCGAGGCTCAGGGGACAGCACTTACTCCTTAGCTGCCTGGCTTCCTTCTCACACTTTCGGTCCTTGACAAATGTGCTGCGGTTGATGGCACGTAAGTATTTAAGAGGAAGGAAAGGACCACGTGGACAACGGTGGTGCCACACGTGTGTGTGTCATCGTCCTCCTTGGGTCTGTCTCCCCAGCTGCCCTAAAGCTCCCGTGCTGCACACCCAGGGCCTGGCAGGCTGCCTGCAGCACACAGGTGCTCAGTGTAGTGTCTGGTGGGTGACATGAACATTGCCTCACCTTTGCTGGCACACCTGCCCCCACTCCCCGCCAGGCCTCCAAGAGTGTTCTTTAAGGGCCCTGAGAACACTTGCTGGTGTTGTCTGCGGCTGCAGCATTTACCCTGAGACAACCTGCAGGTGACCATCCTAACCTCACCCCCAAAATTCCATGCTTTGAAGTTTACTACATGAAAAAAATATTATTAAACACTGATCATCGTATACCTTTCTGTTACATTAGGATTAGAGACAAGTTCCGTTTAGAAATAACTCCAAGAACAGTTTTTGTATTTTATTTTCACATTGAGAACCGTGTTTACGTAAAATTAAATGAACGCAGCAGTGAGCCGCGCTTTTTTTTCTAAACAGATAAAGGGTTAAATGCTAGCTCGGATGTCCCTTCCACCAAGAAGCCTTCCTGATGCTCTGATGGCTAATAGATCAATTTTCTGTGATGCCATCATCCCATTTGTCACGTGACCTGATGTATTAATTATATGTACCCCTACCTCCCCACATCTCAAATAATAAGTTCCATAAGTTCTGGGGCCTGGGTGGTTTGCTCACCATTGAATCTCCAAAACATAGTAGGTGTTTAATAAACAATGACCCGATTAACATCATTAAGACTGGCGGCCAGTTATGACATTTGAAGGTAATTTGCATGCATGTGAAAGCATTTTGGTAAGCGTGAAGATGAGGAGTGGGTGACATGGAACTGACCCTTTGCTCCTGCAGAAGGCCTGACGGATCCGGGTGGTGTGAACCTGCTAGCTAGCCCTGGCCTCTCTCTGAGTGGTAAGCCCAAAGCCAGGAGCTGAGAGGCAGCCTCTCGTGGCCCAATCACTATACGCACCACCCCGCCGGTGACTGCGAACAGGAAGCAAGACGACTGTTTACTCCTTGAAAAGAAACTCAATACTGTCTCCATTCTGAGCAGATCCTGTGTCCCTCCAGGGTCCACAAACCCATCAGCTAGTGTCAGCAGTGTCAGAATGGCCCTAGCTCACGGCTGCAAATCTCCCCAGCTGAACGCTCTTGGTTAAAATTTCACACTCGCCCTGAAGTGGTTCCCAAGACTCAGGATTTGTTTTTCCTGATGATTCTTTTCTTTGATCAGTGAGACTCGGTGAAGTGGAATTTACGGCATCGTTTCTTTTAGGTAGCCGGGAAGTTGTCCGTCTTCCGAACAGTCAGGGGACCCGCCCTCCGCAGGCTCCAGCCGCTGTCTCATTCAGGACCTGGCCTGCGATGCGGAGAAGCTGGGGTGTTGATGGAAGGAAAGGGCCTCGCCGTCCCAATACCGGGCTTCGAGCGCTTCGACTGCCCGTGACCCGCCGGTGTGGCCCTGGCCGGGTCGCACCTCCTCTCTGCTTCCATGTCTGTACGATAGAACAGGTGTGCTTGCCTTCTAGGGTTCCTGGGAGGCTTAAACACCACGATGCTGAGAAAGCCCTGGCTGGAGGAGCTGTTATTATTCTGTGGTCTCATCCCAGCAGATGGAATGGCTGCCCCGGGGTCCCCAAACTAATTTCCCCTTCTGATCTCGGAAATTCCTTTAGGACAGAATTTCTCAACTTCAGCCCTAGTGCCATTTGGGGTGGGATAATCCTTATGGGGGGAGGGGGGCTGTCCAAGCACTGTATGTAGTAGCACTCCTTGCCTCAACCCTCTCGATGCCAGCATATCCACACCCCAGAGCTGTGTCAACCAAAAATGTCACACACACTGCCCGATGTCCCCAGGGGCAGGGAAGGGGGGACTTCCCTGATCAGAAACCACTGTGTTGGTAGAATCGTGGCATTCCTGCCCTTAGCCATGATGGATCACCTAGAGAGAAGGGGCCCAGGGACTCCAAGGAAGATGCAGCTGGTTTCACCCCTAATGAACAGCGGGAGCACAGCCAGGCCCCTGACCTCCCTGGGCCTCAGCACCTCACTTGTGAAGAGGACATGGCGCGCTGCCCTGCAGTGTTCCATCTCCTGGTGCTGAGTCCTTTCCCAAGGAGCAGTGTGGCCAGGGCATTGGGAACCTGGCAGGCAGGGGGCATGAGAAGAAGAGACAGGCAGACAGGAGATTCCAGACCATGAAGCCACCATCTCCCCAGAGATGGCCCCACAGGGGACCCCCACCTGTGAGCTGAAACGGCTACGCCGCCGACTTCCTTCAGCAGAGAGTATGGAGTCTGTAACATAACAAGGCTGCCGACAGCATCCAGTGGTCACTGAGCCCTGAGAAGCCGGCACTGTGCTGAGCCTTTCACGTGCAGTATTTCACTTAGTCTTCACAACCACCCAAGAGATCCTCTGAAGGAGGTATAATCACTACTCTTGGCACAGAGGAGGACACTGAGGCTCAGCGAGGTGACATAACCTGCCCAAGGCCACACAGTTGTCAGATAGTCAAGCCTGGATTCAGCTCTCAACCACCCTGCTCTCACCTCCAAGGCCCCTCCCAGCCCACGCCTCGGACTCTTCTCTGCTCTGCAGCCATAATGACAAGAGTAGCACTGAAGATGCCTGCTCACTGGACGACTGGCACAGAGATTAAGGTGAGAAGAAGCGTGTCAGCCTGGGGAGGGGGGAGACCGGAGGCCAGGCCAACCTTGCCTGCTGGTGTGGACCTCAGTGAGTCACGTCTCCTCTCCTCACACGCAGCACCCCTTTCAGACACGGTGCTAAGCGCGGGGCATAAGACACTGAGCAGAGGGCATGGTGTCTCCCGGCACGGAATTTACAGTCTGATGTCAGACATACAGCAAATACACACTTAAACAAGTGGAGGAGCCCCAGGATAATGTGATAAGAGTACAAGGAAGGGACTTGGTTCATGGAACGGTAGGAGATCTGGATGTACAGGGGACGTTTTAAGCTGACGTGAGGAAGAAGAGAAGGACCGGCCATAAATTCTTGGGAGTGGTAGCAGGGAATGCAGTGACTTTCACACTGAGGGAATGTAACAGTCAGGACTGGCTAAGTTAAATTGCTATAACAAACAACCCGTGCATCTTAACGATGTAAAAATAATAAAAGCTTATTTCCTGTACGTACTACAAGCCCAACATGGGTCAATGGGGAGGGAAGGGAGTTGTATTGCATTACAGAATGTTCTGTAATCATTGTCCACGTCTATGAGGTCACCAGCTCAACATGATGCTCAGGGGTTTGCTGCCCCAGGGAAAGAACGGCATGTCTCATGCTGGAAATTAGATGCTTCAGCTGGGAAGACACAAGTGCATCATGTCCATCCACTGTCCATTGGTTACAGCTATTCAGATGGTCCACCAAACAGCAGAGGCCTGGGAAATGTGACCCTCTCTGTGCTGAGGGGAGGAGAGCCAGACACAGCTGAACATTGGAAGTCTCCACCTACATCCTGAATCGGGGATGGCTTGCAGCCCCGCCCTTCAGCACAGGCCACCCTTACAAGTCCCAAAGGAGCACCTCACTGTGTTTGGAACACTCAGACATCAGCCTGCTGGGTCTTGGGTACGCCCGGCAGGAGCTCAACACTGAGGCCACCCACCTGTCTCACAGCCCACCTGACGCCCCAGAGAGTCTCCCACCCCTCATTCTTAGCAGCCCCGGGGGCCCCGCCCTGGGCCTTTCCTTGACTCTGTCCACAGGACTCAGCCCCGGGATTTCAGGAGGATGGAACAACCTGCTATGTGCCTGGATGTTCACCGTCTCCCATGAGGAGGATTCGAGGAAGGGTGTGCACAGAAGAGCCAGGCGCAGGGCAAGCCCTCGGTCAGCCTGCCTACGGCAAAAGCGGACCCGAAATGGGTGCTCGATCTCCACGACAACCCTGTCACACTAGGCACGGTGATGAGATGATGACAGAGAAGACGGTGATGATGATGATGATGATGATGATGATGATGGTGGTGGTGGTGGTGGTACTGTCAGAGTTGGACAGTCCGTATTTCATGCAATTGTCACAATAATCCTATGAGGTAGATTCTATTACCCCTCTTTTCAAGCTTCTAACTATCATCTTACAGTACAGTCCAGGGTATTTCTGTTGGGTCTGTTAGCAAGAAAGTTCTGTAGACAATATTTTAACCCAAAGGCATCTCCCTAGTAAGTAAAATGTCAGACCTACAATGGGTGCGTAGGTGGGCAGTCTAGCTGGGGGCCTTGTGACATCTTTTGGATGTACCCAGAAACTTGTGGCATCCCTTCCTATTCCTGAAGAAACGGCAGGACAGGGAGGTGAGACAAGAATAGTGGCAGCAGGCTCAAGGGTCCACCAGAAAATCCTGGATTTCCTGAATGAGGCTCTCGAGGTCTCAGTTTATTCATCTGTGAAATGGGAGTCAGATCTACCGCAAAGGTGGTTGGAAGAATTAAAGTGGAATAAATAATAAACAGAAAGTACAAACAGTGGCATAAAATGAACAAAGCCCAAAGGAGAAGAGAAGGCTTGTCCTAACGGAGCCCCGCACCAATTTAATTGAGCCCCTGTTCCAACTCTCTTGTGATGTACATGTCTGGTGTTTCACGACTTTCACTACCATTGATCATTTCCGTGTTGCTGAAAACTAGGAAGGTCGAAAGGACAAGCCAACGCCACCTAATCTCCATGTGGTTTTGGGCACATTCCTTCTTGGTTCTCCGTACAGCTCTCCCACGAGACGCAAAGCCCACCCAACCCCTCCGGGACCTGGCAATTCCCTCGCCTTCCTCGAGGGCAGGGGCTGAGGGCTGCCAGCCCCATGATTTCAAACATTTCCTGCATGCCAAGCCTTAATATTTTTCACCACGACTTAGCTTCTGTCCCTCCCACTAATATACGTGGGCTATTTTAGAAAGATTTTCCCACAACAGCCTCTGAGCGCTAATGAGTGTGATTTCCGAAGAGAATTTTCCTTTAATAGGTAAGAAAAAAAAAGGACAAACCACCTTGAACTCTAATAAGCAGTACTGGGCACTGTATTAGTCAGGGTTCTCCAGAAAAATGGAACTGATAGGATATATATAGATACAGAAAAGAGATTTATTCTAGGAATTGGTTCACATGACCACAGAAGCCGCCAAGTCCTACCATCTGTGATCTGCATGCTGGAGGCCGAGGAAAGCTGCTGTGTAGATCGGAGCAAACCCTAAGGCCTGAGAACCAAGGGTGTCAGGGGTCTAAGTCCCAGTCGGGGTCCAAAGGTGTCAGGGGTCTAAGTCCCAGTCGGGGTCCAAAGGCCTGAGAACCAGGGGCGTGGATATCCCAGGCAGGAGAAGATGGATGTCCCAGCTCAAGGAGAGGAGCAAATTTGCCTTTGTGTTCTATTCGGCCCTCAGAGGACTGGGCAACAGTCACCCTACACCGGTGAGAGTGACCTTCTGTACTCAGTCTGCTGATTCAAATCTGTTCCCTTCTGCAAACACCTTCATAGACAAACCCAGAAGCAATGGCTTACCAGCTATCGGGGCCTCCCTTAGACCAGCAAAGTGGACACAGAAAATCAACCATCACAGTCTCTTAGTTCCTAACGCTGCCATGTGCTGAAGTACAGTTCTACCCGGTGCTCAAGGTCAAAACTAAAGCTGCTTTTAGATGACATGGTTCATTCAACCAACGTTTCCCGAGTATCTCCCACACGCCGGGCATCGGGCGGGGTACCGCTGAGAATACAGGTGCAAAGGACACGGCCCCGCGCTCTCGGGGCTTGGACGCTCAGAAGACAGCACACACGATAAAATCTGGCCGAAGAGGAGAGATGCAGACCCGTGGGAAGGCCGCCGGGAGGAAAGAGGCAAATCAGCCTACACGGATGATAAACAGAGGTGTCTGCATCCACTCCGGGGTTCAAACCCCGTCTCTGCATTCACCAGCTGTGTGACCAAGGCACTTTACTCAACTGCTGTGCCGCCCTTCCCTTACGTGTAAAATGAGCATAAAACAGCGCCAATCCCATTGGGTGTTCTGATAATTTATTGAGTTGATAAATGTATAGTACGGGGCTTGCCACACAGTAAGTGCTCAATAAAAGTTAGCTTTTAAGTTCTGGTTACCTGTTAAATGGGGTTAATCACAGGGCTCATTCTGCTGTCAGGATAAAGAGGAGACAAATCAGGGAAAGCACTTAGCACAAGGCCTAGCTCACAGGAAGCATGGGGGAACGTTGCTATTTGTTCTGTGGCTGCTGTGTGTTGGCAGCAGGGGTGGGGAAAAGGCTGGGCGAGTACAGGGCCAGCAGGGCAAAGCACTAATTAGCGCCCCTTCCTCTCTTTCCGGGTCCCAGGCCCCCCGCTTAGCCCCATGCCCTCGGCTGCCAAGTGTCACCTCCGGCCCTGAACCCCACCCCACCCCCGGAAGCTGGAGCGAAGGGGAGGCTGGTTTCTTCGGCCCGTCTCCTCTGTTGTCAGGCCAATGTGCCGCTTTTCTGCCTGGCTTCACACATTGTCACGAGCAGCCGTGTGCGGACTGCTCAGTGTCCACACGTGGGGCTCCTCCTGACCCGCCGTTTGCCCGCTGAGGGCTCCGAAGCCCATTATTGTAATGGATTTGCTGTTGAGGAGAAGCAAGGGTCGTCAGCCTAATAAATCCCGGGCCCGGTGGATCGCGTCCAGCGGGGCCATCCCCCACAACAGTGTTCACTCCAGAAGATCTGCTTGGTGATCTCTGAAAGACACATGAGCTCTAAGGAGTGTCCTGAGAATACAGGCAGGACACCACCACAGTGGGAAACGAGACGCAGAGTTTTACTGGGAGTGATTCGAGTTCTGGGGTTTTTTTGTTGGTGGGGTTTTTTTTTGTTTTGTTTTGTTTTGTTTTGTTTTGTTTTGTTTATCCACCTTCTGAGAGCACTGTAATACTGTCTTGCTATTAGGTTAAAAAAAAAAAAAGGTAAGAAAGAAAAGAAATGCTGCTAATGAAATGAGCAGAAAAGTAAAAACATGTCATGCAAATTAGACACCTTTGGGGGTTTTGAAAAACTTGCTTGAAGGGCTAATTAAACAGCTATTAAAATAATTAATAATTATCTGCTTTTCCCAAATTCTTTTCAGTTTGGAAGTGCAGGCGACGCCATGTTTCCTCTGCTTTTCGGAACACATCCGCGCTAAGTGGCAGGTCCTTCAGGTCCTTCTTTTACCTGGAACTATTTTCTCAACGGTCCGCGATTTTTTGAAGGTAATCCCATTTGTGCCCTTCCTTCCTGGGGCTTTCTTTTTCTGCATGAGCTGGTTCATATAGCAGATCGCTCAGCAAATGCAGTCAGCACGCCCCTGCAGGAGTGATTCTAAAGTCTCACTGGGAGAAAATTGTTGTGAGTTACAGGAAATTAAAAAATTCCTGCAATACCAACCCACTTCTCAAAGTCAATCTGTGGTATCCCAGCATCCACCCCACTCTGAAGTCAGGCCAGAATGATTTTTGAAGAGTAATTTCCAGCCTTATAAAGGGTCACATCGTGTATTGAAGCCACATTGGCTTCTGTGTTTTGTAAATTTCGAACTCATTACTAAACCTTTGTCTCTTCTACCCCGCGTCTGGCTCTCACCTCGCCCTCATCAATCTGAGCCTTGAAAATCTAATGAAAAATGCCAAAACACATTTTGCATGTGGAAATGTGATAAAACACAAATTGTTACGAACCTGAGGAAGGACCGGCTTTCAAGGATGGGTGGGGGAGGCGTGCCACTGTGCTCCTGAGCCAGCTCACTGCTAGGTCTGTGCACATGCCCAGGAATAAAGAGAAAGCAACAGGGTTCCCCCACTCTCCTCTGAGCCTACTGTTCCCTGTCTTTGAGAAAAAGGCACAGGGAGTATCTGCTCCACAAGATCCCAAGCAGTTCGTGCCCTAAATGCCAGGCTAGAACATTAGCAATGTGACATCTTCCTTCTAGAAGGCACGTACCAGAGGTCTCCTTGTTCCCACAGAATGATGTCGGCCTCTGCCTGTGTTCTCATGTAGCATAATAGCTCAGTTAAGCTGAAAGCACCTTGAGAAATCCACAGGGTACCTCAATAATGGAAGAGAAGCCCCACCATTGCTCTCTGTGGTTTCTGGGACATTAAGAAGTTGATGAAAAGTGTGGGAACTATACACACACACACACACACACACACACACACACACAGCCTCTCTGCTCTCTCCCTCTCTCCTTCTCTCTCTTACATTTCATTTGAAAGGGTCCACAATAAGATCCCTTGACACAGGTAAGTATCACACCTGAGTAGATGGGAGTCAGCTTGGAGAAATGAAAAGAACAGGAACCTGGAGACAGGCTGACCTAGGTTTGCAACCCAGCTCTGCCATTTCCTAGCTGTGTGGCCTTAGGTGAATAACTTAAGCACTCTGGGCCTTGGTTTCCTCTCACTCAAAATGGAGATAATGATCCAGTTTTCGGGTCTGTGCTGACCACGGGCGAAAACACAGCAAAGGGCCTGGCACTGAATGCAATGCACCGCGGGGCTCAGTAAATGGTTCAGATGGTTCCAGGCTCTGATTTGGGAAGGGGAGGTGGGTCCCCTGAGTTGGCTGCTGGGGAATTATTGCTGAGTGATGCCCAGAAAAACTGTGGATTTGGGGATGGAACAGCTCTGCTCTCTTAACATACAGCCTGACAGCTCCTAATGAAACGTCCATGAGGGTTCTGACCAGCCTGGCGTTAGCTGTAGGGGGAGGGGCAAGCAGACGTGTACCCGGCGGCCCTTTGGAGTTGGCTGCTTTGCCTAGAGAGGATCTCAGCATCCTCCTCCAAGGGCGGCCCCGATGTGGGGGTTGTCATGAGACTTGCCTTCTCCGCAGGGATGAGTTCAGCCCTCTTTCAGCACATGTGTCCCTCTGAACCTTCCCCATCTGTTGTCATCACAGTTGAAGGGCCTGGTGACCTGACGGAGTAGACAAATCCTGACTCTGGGAGTCAGGCTGGGCCTCCTACCTCCCTTAGGCAAGTGGGGTGCGGGGTGGGGGCTGCTTGGAGAGAGCTCATGCCCATGGCCATCATGGGACCTACACTCAGGGAACCTATATACACACAGCCTCCTCAAACCCAAGAGGCCAAGGCCCACCACTGATCCCACCAAGCAGGACTCTCCTCTGGGCACCTGTTCTGGCCATAGCTCCCCTCAAATGTGCAGTCCCCCTGGTCCAAAAGACGTGGTCCCTGAGATAAAGAAATTTGCTAGAGCTGGCACATGTGCACGGGCCTGGGGGCAGAGACATGATGGACAACTAGGTCATCCTCTTCAGAGAGGACCGAACACCCAGGGCATTTGCAGGAGCTGTTTGGAGCTGTTAGCAGTGCTCCAGGAAGCTCACAGATGTTCTCATCTTTCTGCCACCTGGCCCATGGGAAGTGTGAGGACTATGCCTTCATAGGTAGTACACCTAGCCTTCCACCTGGCACCCACATCTCAGCTCAGCCAGTGTTCTGTGCTTCCTGGCATGTCCCAGCACTGAGATTCTGGGGAAGCCATGTTGCACTGGAGAGAAAACCCAGAGGAGAACTGCAGGGACTGGTAATTCAAAATGCATTTAGCACCAGATTTATAGACTCCTTAAGGAGCAGAAGGGGTCCAGTGAACTTATCTGGGGTTATTGTCTACTATGGGGGTGGAGTTCTTGAATGCTGGGATGGCCAAAAATTGCCTAACAGAAATGCATATTATAACTAGCTCATTAGACGCTCTGTTAACTGGCACCCATGGGGACTAGAACAGTGGTTCTCAACCTTCCTAATGCCGCGACCCTTTAATACAGTTCCTAGGGGTCGTGACCCTCAGGTTGAGAATCGCTGGACTAGAAGATGCCAGATAAATGTAAGCAGACTCTCCATTAACCGGAGCACAAGCAACAGGCAAATTCTCAATAACATTTTGCCGGTTGGCTGAGAGTGCCGGTTGCTCAAGTTCCCATTAATGGAGAGTCTACTGTGTTTTGCAGTTATGTATACTTCTATCTTCACGCAAAGGCAGGAATTAAAATTTATTTGGCTGTTTCCTCAGCCCTTAGCATGAAATGGATGGCCAAGCAAGCTCTTTAATCAATGAGTAAATGAACAAAAGAATTAATCACCCACGGTAAAACCTTGCCCAGCATCCAGCCTGAGGTCAGGCATGAGCTAGAGCCCTCAGCCGTAACGTCTCCCAGGGCCCTGGGGTCACCATCCCCAGGGAAGGCCGGGCTGTGTCCCAAGCCGGAGATGTCGCAGGGCTTGTGCCTGCGTCCCGAGGGTGTGCTTTGGCTGTCCCAGCCCATCAGGCTCCCTCAGCCCAAGGAAAAGACCCACAGCCAGCACCCAGGGAGCTGGTGCCTGGAAGACAAGCTCAGCCTGGGCAGCCGCACCAAGCCTTGCTCTGTGGCCACTGGGCACACAAGCTACTGACAGCCCCTCAGCCCCTGCCCCCTCACTCAGCCTCGGCAAGTCCCACTCCACCCCCTCCTCACCCAGACCTTCCCTGTACCACAGCTGAGACGGCCTGAATCCAGCAAGCCTTCAACACGTGACCCACAAACGGGTTCGCTGTGATCTTCCCACCACCTCCGAACTGCTGCGCAAGAGATGACGGGAAGAGAGTCCCTGGGGCGCCACTGGGGCCTAATGCATCCCACGTGCTGAGAGAGGCCAGGCCGGGCTGGACATTTGCAGCTCTGCTCCCAGCCCTCCTGGGGCTCCCACTGCCTTGCGCCTCAGCTGAACCAGACAACGGGCAAGGAGGACTCCCGGCCATGGCCACGAGAATGCACAGGCCCGTCCCCTCTGGGTTGCCCCGTGGCAAGACACTTCCCAGTGGATTCAAATCTGTACACAGAATAGCATCTCCCACTTTTAAACCCAGAAGACAGAGAAGTTGAAGGTGTCCTATGCCATTTAAACATTAATACTCATCATAAACCAGAGACCCTAGTTCCTCCTGCTAAGCCAAGTACCCGGTAAAACTGTGTGAAAGTCACAAGTCTTCACCCACTATCAGAAGCACAAATGTGCACAGGAGACAGGAAGTACAGAGTTATATATGCAAATAAACACCTACTACGTGGCAGGCCCTGGGAGTCACAGGGGTCTGGTGGAGAAAGTTAGCCTTTGGGGGAAGCAGCAGATGAACTGGAAAAATTAAACAGTAAAGTGGAAAAAGAACAGACTTACAAGTCTGCTGCTGATGATCAGCTGTGCGACCCTCACCCGGTTACCTAACCTCTCTGAGCCTCTGTTTTCTCATCTATAACATAGCCATAACAGCAGCTACCTTACAGCAAATGAGATGGCATATGTAAAGCACTGAATGCAGTGCTTGGCACACGAGAGGGATGAGGAATAAACGGCCACTCTCAGCCCACTGCCTTCAGCTCTCACTGTTCCCAGCCACCAGGCGCGATCTTGGACTACCCAGATGCGTTTGGAGTCTGTCAAGAGAAAGTGGAGGATTTAGGTCTTGGAGATGGCTGTGATTCCTTGAGACACCAAGGTCTAACCTGTTAAGGAACTCTCAGAGCCCGAGGAACCAAGAGATTCACATTCCCCAGTCCCCTGGGCCTTTACTCCCCTCTCCCCACTCCAGCACCCAGGTTAGCTTGCTACAGTTCTACCCACTTGTCCACCACCCTGTGAAATGGCCTGTGCAGCCCACCAGCGACTGGAGAGACCCTGCTGGGAGCTGTGAAACTGTCTTCTCTCTGCTGTGGCCCTTCCTTCTCAGAGACCAGGACCCCAGCTGTGACCAAGTGGCACCGTGGTGGGGAGCAGGAGTGGGGGCCACATTCAGGGCCACGTGGCAGCCTGAGATATCTGACGTCCCACTCCGAGAACAGAGCCGGAGGGTGGATAAAGCAGGATCCTTGCCATTCTCCCAGCAACGTGGCCCTGGTCAGAGGGTTAAGGACCAGATTCTGCTTGAGGTGCCTAGGAGCACCCCAGAGCCTGAGCCCAGGCCTCTTCACAGACACCACCAGGAGCAACAGGAGTGAGGGAGTCTGTGGGAGACTGGCCTGAACTCCTGGTCTACCGCACAGCAGCCATGCGCTCTGACATAGGTTGCTTCATCCGTCTCCCTGGGCCCAGAGCACATCCCCATGGATGTCTCAAAGGCCCTGCATAAGCTGCATACTCAGAACCAAACTCACACTCTTCCCCATCTGCCCCTCCATGCCCTCCATGCAGGGGCCAGAGCACCTTCTCCCCAGACTTCCAAGCTCCAAATCCCTGGCCCAAGACTAGTCTCCCTGTTACCAAACCATTCCCCAGCTTCCGGCCAGTCCTCAGGCTTCACCGTCTCAACTCCCTGCTCAACTACTAAGTAGCTCCCTCCTCCCCGTGCCCAATGCCCACCGGGGTCCAGGTTCTCTTCACCACTCCCCTGGACTGGTGCTAAAGCTCCTAACAGGCCTTCCAGCCTCTGGGAAGACCTCTTGCAGGCCAGCACCCACAGAACAACATGGTGGGTACACTTAGGCTCCCAAAAGTGATGCTGATGATGATGCTGATAACCACAGCTAGTTTAAGCCCTGCTCTGCCCCAGGTCCTCTGCCTCGATTACCACTTAGGCCCCAACAGTTCTGTCAGGGAAGCACTTTTCTATCACTGTTATGCAGATGGGAAAACCGAGGCACGGGGATGAAGAACAAACTGAGATACGAACCCAAACAGTCAGACCCCAGCATTCCCTCCTTCATACCCTCTGTGGGCTGCTTCCCAATCCCCACAGCATAAACTCAGTGTCAGAACACAGTCCTTCACAGCCTAGTGCACCCCAAACCCACCCCCTGGCAAAAAGTGCTCTCATCACTCTCCCCACAACTAGGGAGCCAGCCAGGCCAGGCAACATAGAGCCCACAGCTGAACACAGCAATGCTCCTATGCCTCTGGGCCTCTGTGCACGCCATTCCCTCTGCCCTGAACACCTATCCAGCTCTAGGATGTCTTCCCTGACCTCCCAACCCCACTCCCTCCACAGACCGCTATGCTGGCCCCAGCAGAGTGCCCACCATGTCATGCTACAGTCGCCCCCTCCTCCATCTCCTCCATTCAGGTACGAGCTCTCAAGAGTAAGTATTAACATGTTTTATCTGTGTATTGCCAGTACCTTGCATAGGGTGTGAATGATGGAGCATGAGGCTTTGTTTCAAGAGTAATAGAAGAATTTTTTGAATCAGAGTGATAATAAAACTTTGAATCCAGCTGCTCTAGATTAGAATTCCAACTCCATTACTCCATAGCTGGGTGACATTGGACAAACGACTTAACCTCTCTGAGCCTCAGTTTTTCATCTGTAAAGTAAAGGGCAGGGTATGGCTCCTTCAAAGGGCTGTCCTGAATATGAAATGCAGTAAGTATAACGCCATGTTGAGTATATATATGGTCCTTGCCATGAAGCAGAAGCTATAATATGATGGTGATGATGATGATGATGCTCATTATACGATTACTAGGCCGTTAGTGAATAGTAGCCATATGCTGTTCACAAGTGCAGGTGCACGTGTTTCCCTGTGCTGACCAGGGAACCTCTGAGCCAGCTGCCCTAACTCTGAAATCTCCGAGGCTGGAGTCTCTGAGCAGACACTCTCCTTCCATTCTGCTCGTCACACAAGCCCAGAAGCCCTTTCCCACCACAGTACCTTGGCACATGCCATTCCTCTGTATGGGTGTTTCTCCTTCCACTGTTCTCATGGTGGGCTCCTTCTCGTCTTTTAGGCCTGGGCATAGATGTCACCTCCTTGAAGGGCCTTCTCAACCACCCTGTCTGAACAGATGTCCCTGTATTCTCTACATTTCCATTGTTCCAATTCAATCCCTGTTGGTTTCTTCCAGGGCAGTTCAAAATATGTAAGGGTTTGACATCCACTCCATGTTAGCCCTAAGACGGCATGACAGCACCATTGTGCTCACTGCTGCACCCTCTGTGCCTGGCATTCTGCCTGGCACAGAGGGGGCAGCACCATAAATAAATGCTGAGTGAATGTTGAATAAATAACCTAGTTGGGCTCCATTCAGCAAGAGCAGAGAAAAGGTGTGGGAATTTGCAGCCCAAGCCCCATCCCTGGCAGATGGAAGGGGACCCCTCCCTTTCCCAGAAGCCTCAGCAAGGCCGCACCTGGCTGCCTGCAGCCAGCAGAGCTCAGAACCGACTCACCAGAGACAAATTGGAGGGAGTTCAGAGGAGTGGGCCAGGCAGGATTAAGTGGAGGGAGAGGGTGATTTATAAAGAAAGATAAAAGGGCCCAGCTTCATAAGGCTGGACTGCAGGATTAGTTCGATAACAGCCTCCAAATGTTGGCAAGGTATGTGTGCCAGGGGAGCGAGGATAATTCCCCACAAAGGTGCAGAGACGGTCACCAGGAGAGACAAGGAAATCTCAGCTGAGCGGGAACCAGCGGCCAGAGCCAGCAGTCTCCCAGCATCCAGAGAGAACCTCGCCACCTCACCTGGGCAGTCAGCAACTCCAGGGGAGTTTATGTCGCAGAAAGCAGGAAAACCTGCTTCCTCAGTAAGCCCACTTTGCCAAGTACCTGAGAAAGAAGATGCCTCAGCCAGCTTGTTAACCAGGGGTTGACTATGACTTGAGGGCTAAATCTGGCCCACTGCCTGTTTTTGTAAATAAAGTTTTATTGGAACACAGCCCTGCCCATTTGTTACGTATGCTCTGTGGCTGCTGGTGCACTACGGCTTCAGAGTTGAGCAGCTGCAACAGAGATGATATGAATCCCTTACAGACACAGTGTGCAGCCCTGTGTTAGACCACTGGTTCTTAGGTAAAGAGCAGTGCACTTTGAAGGGAAAAAAATGTCCACAGGGCCCTGACTTTTACTTCAATTATTTTTATCATAGTATTATTTAAATACACACACACACACACACACACACACACACACACACACACACAGAATTAGGTACAAATGTCACAACAGGCTTTTAGCTCTTACACAGCTAGAAAACCAAAAAACATTCTTGGGTTAAATGCCAACAAAATGACAAAACATTAAAATTAACATAAGCAGCATCAAAATAATGCAGCTGATGGTGTTTTTGCATGGCAGGGCAGTGAGGAAGCAGATTCGTTTGCGTTTGGCAAGGCTGATACTAAAAGTGCTATGTGATGACTCAGTTCTCCCACTGAGTTCTTCTCTTCCAACTATTGCAAAAACTTTCATTCACACAGAAAGCATGATGTCACAGGCCTTCGGTGGATACAAATACTCAACCATCTCCGTGCTTTCTCTCATTAGCCCATGAGAATTGAAGCACATAGTTCTGACTGACCCAGTGACTCTTCAACACAATTAAAACTCAGGGACCACAATACAATAAAAACAGAGTATTTTCCAATATCGCTTAGAGAATTTGGGCACTGCTTTGAGGATCCCAGTATGAAAACCAGAGGTCAAGCCCAACTTTTGTCTTTTCCAAATGGAGAAACTGAGTTCCCCAGAAAGACCATGACTTGCCAAGATCAGGATGGGAGCTCAGGCTGATGTCAGACCTGGTAGGGATGTACTGACTCTCAACATAGTGCTCTCCTCCTCAGCTCAAGAGTGGGCCCACAAGGACAGCTGACCAGGGCCCAGATTTGCTCACTGGATCCCAGAGGGGTGGCCATTAGCCATGGCCACCAATGGTGATGTGAATGACTTCCTTGGGAGTGGGGGAGGGGCTGTGCCCTCTGGTCACTGTGCACAGCGGCTGAGGCCAGCACCCTGGAGGTGCACATGGGGGCCCATAGGCAGATGGCCAGCTGGAATGGCTTCCAAGAGCCCCCCCCTGAGCTTTAGAAGTGGGAGCCACAGCAGTGGGTCCCCTGCAGCAGTGGGGCCCCTGCAGCAGTGGACGCCTCTTGCTGGCCCCAAAGACTGTCAGCAGGACCCACCTGGACTCAGAAGACAGGACTATCTGAGCTCAAAAGCTAAGCCAAGTCCTCGCTGTCCTGGAAAACTGCTCGTGCAGAGGGATCATATGGCTGCCACCCGGGCTGCTAAAGGCCAGCAGATTCCCAAACATGGTTGTGGCAGCAGCTCAGTCACTGGGAAACCCCAGCTCTCAGAAGGCCAGGCCTGGAGAGAGATGTGTGAATGGCTCAACCCGGCCACAGGCTGTGCAGGGCTGAGAACCTGTGTCCGAGGCTGGTCAAGCCCTGGTCGGCCTTCCCATGCCCAGGGGAGGATGCCTCTGGTCACCAGAGCAGCAGTGAGCATGCCCACAGCAGCAGGCTTCTCAGGGCGGGAACAGTGCCGTGCTTATACAGCCCCCGACCAGGATGCATAGTGAAAGGCAGGGGGCTAGTTGGCTCAGATGCAATGAGAATATAAGAGATATTCCAAAACAGGACTTGGCAAACTTTATCAGTAATGGGCCAGACAATAAATATTTTAGACTTTGTAGACTGCATGCAGTCTCTGTCGCATATTTTTTTTTTTACAATCTTTCAAAAATGTAGAAACCATTCTTAGTTCACATACTGTACAAATACAGGTTGCAGGTTGAACTTGGCCCACAGGCAATGGTTTGTCGACCTCTGTTTCAGAATATCACTAACTTCAAGACATTCCCTACAAGATACACTTGGCCTTCATGGAACGATAAACACCCGAGAAGCAGATCTGCTCGCATCCTTATATACAGATACACTCACCCACACAGACATACACAGACTCAACGTTCTGTCCATTAGACAAAAACCCATTCTTAAAAGTAATTTCCAAATCTGCAAAGCACACACATGCCCTGGAGTTAATCCAGGGTCAATATGTCATGTGCAAAGCCACTATGTCCAGGGTTGGGAAGCTCGTGACTGTCCCCATGGTTAGATAAGGCACAAGAGAGGAGATTAGAGCAGGGAGGAAGGACCCGGCTGGTGGTCTGGTCTGAAGGTTTTCAGACTGTTCCTCAGAGCCATGAGGTCCTCAAGGAGGAGCCTCTGTGGGTAAGTGTTCCAGGCTACCACACTCAAGCCATCCAAGCTGCCTCACTTTTAGTCTTGTTCGGTACTGAATTTCTATCTACAATTTCATCTAAAGGTGGATTTCACAGCAAAATGGAGTGGTGGTTGTCCAAAACTAGTGCCTAGCCTCAGAGCTGGTCCCCCTAAAAGTCCTGGCCATCCATTGAAATTGGGAAGAAGCAGTTGTCATTAGGTAGCCAGGTGCTCTTTGCTTTGCTACAGTCCCCACCACTAGTATTGCCTTATATCACCCTGTTTCACAATTAATATGACCTGCCTGGCCCCAGAGGCCTTTGAGTTTGTGAGTTCTACCAACACTGTCTTAGCTGCCACAATAATCCAAAGCCAAGAGCAGCATCCCACCACCCCAAAACAGTATATATTCCCCAACTGGGTGTGGTAAGCCCAAGAGAGGGTATTTAGAAAAATTTCACAAGTAGAGTCTATCAGATGCCTTCTTATTGGAGACACTCAGAATAAAAACGTGTGACCATGATACGAAACACCATTCCTCAAAATGTAGCAAAGGATATGAACACCCATAGAAAAACTTCATGCAGATATTTACAGAAGCTTTATCTGTCTGTAATCACCCAAAACTGGAATTAACTCAAATGTTTACTAACTGGCGAATGGATAAACAAGGTGTGATACACCCATATGATGGACTAATACTCAATAAAATGTCCAGCAATAAATAAGTAATAATAAAGCAATAAAAAGTAAAGACTATTGATTCACACAAGAAATATGGATGAATCGCAAAAGCATTATGTTAAGTGAGAGGCTATACCCAAAAGGTTACATACTGTATGATTCCATTTTCGTAACAATCCAGAAAAGGCAAAACTATAGGGACAGGAAACAGATCAGTGGTTGCCAGGGACTGGACTGCCGAGGGGCATGAGAGACCTTGGTAAGGTGATGGAAACGGCACGGATCTCGAGTGGGGCAGTAGTTACACAACTGTATACGAGTACATTTGCCAAAATGCACAGGACTGTATACCTGGAAGAGGATGAATTTTACTGCATGTATATCATACATACGTCAATAAACCTGACTTAAAAAATAGATGTGACCAAGAGAAAAAACTAAATCATCTTCAAGTACAAGGAAAAGAACAGAAGACAACCACACTCCATTACCTCAAAACAAATGTCTGGAGAGAGCTGCTCAAGCACCAGCCACGTGAAAAGAAACCATGTAGCAACTAGGCAACTAGGAATGTCTAGCTGACAGGTATTCCTCCTGGAAGGGGAAAGAAACACAGCAAACAAAACAGAAGACAGACATGATGTACTATGAGGGAAACATTAACAGATTTCTTTACAAGTACATTTGCTGAAGAAAAATACAAGAAGAACATGAATCCAATTTTATAAAAGAGAGTAAAATGACCACCACACCCCACCAGAAAGGCAAAAATTAAAAAGACTTAACACCACCAAATGTTGCCAAGGACATGGAGTAACTGGAACCTTCAAACATTGCCAGTGGTAGTGTAAAATAATACAACAATTTTTGGAAGGTTCCAGTAATTTTTTCAAACTATACATATACCTCTAATATGACTCAACAATTCCAGTCCTAGATATTTATCAGAGAGAAATGAAAACATGTATTTCCATGAAGACTGACACAAGAATGTACTTAACAGCTTTATTCATGATAGTCAAAACCTGGAAACATCCCAGGTGTCCATCAACAAAAACATGGAGGAGTAAACTGTACTGCTATCCATTCCTACCATGGAAAACTACTAAGCAATAAAAAAGGAACCAACAACACTAACAAGGAATCTCAAAAACAGTATGCTGAGAGAAAGAAACCTTACACAAGAGTACACACTACATGCTTCCACTTACAGGAAGTTCTAGTGCAGACAAAACTAATCAATGGCAGAAAAAAATTACAACGATGGTTGCCTCAAGGTAGGGGGTGGAGCTTGGCTGCAAAGAGGAACTTTCTGAGGTAATATCTGTGTCTTGGTAGTGGTCTAGAGTACACAGTGTAGGCACTTGTTAAAATTCATGAGATGGACACGTAAGATGTGTTCATTTTGTTGTAGAAAATTTTACCTCAAAAGAAAATATGTACTACATACAAGGGCTGTCCAGAAAAAAAATCCAGCTATAAATGCCTCTACTGAAAATATTACATGGCTGGATAATTTCCAGACAGCCCTCGTATATGATAAAGGAAGTATAATTAAATGTCAATGAAAGAATGCAGATAGTTCATAGGTGGCTGTTGGTTATAAAATTCTTTCAACTTTGCTATATGTTTAAAATTTTTCACAATAAATTTCTTGGAAAAACTCATCAAATGGTACAATGGCATGCTTAAGATTTTTACAGTTCATGGTATGCAAATATCACCTCAAAAGAAAAAAAAATAACTGTCAACAAAGATTTAACTGTACTTAATGATACTGATGCTGAAGTATTTAGAGGAACTTACACCAATATCAACACTTGCACCTGAAGAAAATGTGATAGATTGACGGACTGAGGGGTGATCTGATTAAAAGATATGTGATGACTGATTAAAAGATACATGATGAAGCAAGTAAAGTAAGTGAAGTAAAATTTTAATTATAGAATCAGGAAGGTGGGTAGGTGAATGTCCACTATAAATTCTTTCAACTTTTCTGTATCTTTGAAACTTTCCTAATAAAATGAATGTGATGATAAAAGGACAGACTGAGAGGGAAATGGAGATCACAAACCAAAGGAAATAAATTATGGCCCAAAAAAAACAGTATTTAAAAATAAATAACAATTAAAATTAGCAAGAGCAGTACAGACATTAAAATCAAATTACTGGCAAAGAGGAAAAGCCTGGATAATTAAAAAGCACATGGATGAAAATAAAGAAATCAGAACAAAGAGAATCCAACATGAGGGCAAATAGTATCCTTGATATGGAGAAACCAAAAAATGAAGTGGAAAAAGTACTGAATGGATAAGTATTTAACCGTATAATACAGCACTATCTAAAATGCAGAAAGAACTGAATCCAGAAAAAAACTTTTTAATTCATTCAGAATGTTCAGTACCATTGTCCTGATTAAGTAATTTAACTTCAATAAAGAAATAACCATTCCACAAGAATCCAGGCATCAAAAGCAAATGACCACCAGGGAGGGAGAGGGTCAGGCTGCTCTCAGCACGCTCCAAGGCGACATTCAGTGTCACAATGGAGCAAAGACACTCCGTTCAAAAGGAAAGGGAAATCAAGAGTACTACACCCAGCCAAGGTGCCGGTCAGGCTACAAACAGACGTTCTCAGACATTAGAAGAATTAAAAGACAGACATTTTACAAACTACAGTATCTTCTTGACAAATCGACTTGACCATAAGTCCAACCAATTAAGAGATAAATTAAAATACAGACTGAGTGATGGAGAAGGTGTGGTAAAATAGCCAATGGTGACAACAGAATATATTTAAACACAGAATTAATATTAAACCATTGTGTGCACCTCAAACATTTTCCAAGTCCTCAAAGGCTAACAATGATAAAACTAACAAAAATCAAGTAATGGGGGAAGGGAACGAGAGGAGGTATGGACATACTAATTAATTCTCTCTCTCTTTTCATCCCTGTCACAGGGGCTTGGCCTTGTGGCTTACTTTGACCAACAGGACATCAGCAATCATGACAAGCAGTTTTTAAACGTGACTGCACATTGAGGAATGAATGTCTCCCTTGCTGCTCCAGAAACATCATGATTGCCACGTGGGGAGAAGCCTCAGTCATCCCAGGCATCCCAGATGAGGCCATCATAAACCAGCCAACACACCAGCAGACTACAGAGCAAGCCCAGCCCAATCAGCCATGCCCAGCACAGACCAGAACCACCACGCTGAGCTGAGACTAGGCCAAACGGCTGACTTTACCTAAGTGTAAGTGGTTGTCGTTTTAAGCCCATAAGTTGGGGGGGTTTAATAAGTTAACTATACGTTGTGGCAGCCCAGAATGAGTCAGGAGACAAAGGCTCTGCCTCTCACTCATTGTGTGACCTCTGGCAAGTCACTGAACTTTTCTGGTGCCTAGTTTCTTGCAATATAAAATTGAGAAAAGTCAAATGATCAAATTAAAATGCACATTAAAGGCCCCTTCTAGTTCTGCCTCATTCTGTGATGCTAATTCTTAACAAATACTCATGAATGCAATACAATTCTATGAACCAAGCTCAGGCAGAGCTGCGTCTCTGGAGTTTTCTTGTCCCAAGGCAAGAGGTTCTGAGATTCGGTTACCTGACATGTGAGCATAAACACAAAATTCTTCTCCAGCATTTTATGATCTTGGTCAACTCTAGGCTAAAATATGAAGCTGGAAAAAGCTCACCAGAAACTGATGGCAAACAAAGAAAGAAAATTACTCTCAAGATCTAGATCTAAATCCAGAAAGAACTGTCTGCTGGGAAGTGAGGCTTCCAGAAAATGTTAAGAGCAGAGCTGGGACTAGGCCTTTTGGAAAAGAAACCCCCAGACTGTGTAACAGGAAGACAAATCTTAGTGAGTCTTAAGAATATGCCAAACTCCCCAAATTCACATTTTTACCTATATGGAAACTGACTCAACAATTTTCTTTTCAAAATCTACCTAGAGAAAAAACTGAAGCAGCAGCAGTATATTCGGGTTTTCTGTTTTCTTAAGTAATTGAATGAGATCATAATGAACATTTAAATGTTCTCTGAACAAAACCAGTATTCCATCAACTTGTGCTCCTGGACTGGGGCTGGGAGTGATAAAAGCATGTATTAGTCAGGAATGATTTGCTTTTCTAAGTCAGGAGTCAGCACTCAAGACCCAAACCCTGATGATGTTGCCGGTACATCTGCAAATAAGACTGCTGGATATCTTTCCAGAAAAAAGTGATTAACATGAGTGTCACAAACTGGACTATGCGAACCCTTGGGGTTACTGCCGGAGTGTACACAAGCCCACGGAATCCATTCACAGCAGCTTCCAGGAGCATGATGTTTACTGGAAGGGCCGTTTTCCTAAGGTCGTGTTTGTTTGGGGGAGGTTAGTGAAGGATATTATTTGTATATGAAGGTACACTTGGGCACATGTTGAAATAAAATGCAAAACTTCCATTCATTTTCCAACAAAACATCAAAAAAAGTCCTTCTCTCGGCATGTGTCTACAGGGGTACATGGCTCCGCTCCTCTGCCATGCAGCTAAGCGTGAAAGCCCCAAAACAAGCAATCTCCGAGGGCTAAAATATCCCCAAAGCTGCCACTTTCAAGTGACATTTACCCGAGTGAAG
>PVJL010003217.1:94618-165080 GCA_004026885.1 Lyroderma lyra
CCCCCCCCCCCCCCAGCACAGATTAGCACCACAACGCACAAACCGCGACCAGGGTGAGAGTCCTCTCTAAAACCCCTGCCCTTGGGGGAACAAACACCCCTCCTCTGCCTTTCCCTGCAGAGCAGTAACCGGGGCCATGCGTTTGCCTTACGAAACACTACTAACGGGCAAGGGAAGGATTTCAGCAAACCAACGCAATGGCTGCCACCAAAGTGGAGGTTTCTGATCTTAAAGAGCTCAGATCACTGATGATGGAATAACGTGACGAGCTGAGACCACTCTATCAGTTCTCTCTCTCCTCCTGGTTCTTCTTTAGTTTTATTTTTTCCAGCACACATTGGATGAAGTCCCAACTCTGGGCTGGGCCCATTCTGGGCACCTGGGGTTTGGAGGTCCCTCTGTGGTGAAGCTTATGTCCAGTTGCAGGAACAACATGACACAAACCAGAATAAAAATATTTGTACTTACAGGGATCTCATATCCTTGAGCACATACAGGGAAGCAAAATTATCACAATTTGAAAAAAATACTCATTAGTAAGCCAACTGCTTGTAAGATTAGTTTCCACTCAAACAGCAAGTAACACCAGCATCTGTCACGGCCCAGAGAGCTGTCGGCAGGTTTGATCCACCACTCCTCATTCTGGACTGTCTGACATCACGATGCAATCGCAATGCAAGCAAACAGCAAAGAGAAACTGAAGACTCTCCAAAGCTGCAGGATTTTATGAGGTTCATGAGAGAAGTACTTAAACCCCAGGCCAAGCCCATGACAAATGAGGCTCTAACAGTTCGATCAGGTAACAACAGGAAGAGGGGGGGTTGGCAGAGGTGACGAACTGATGGTCAAAACAGAATGACTGGATGTCAGGTGTTTAGGAAAGCCTTAGGGAAAATCCACAAAGGCCTGGAATCTTTTTGCAATCAACAGCTTTCTTATGTTTGTGTTGCAGAGATATGGAAAAATGAAACAAGGGAAGCTGTACCATACCACCTGCCTATTTTGCCATAAAAATTACATCCCTCAAAATGATCAACACCTGATTCATTCTTTGTCCATTCTAAAATTTCAGTACGTGGTTGGAATTAAAATAAATAATTGGGTAAGAATGATATAAAACTAAATTTATTTTTATAGTTTCTAGTGTTGGTTTTCTGAACTTCCTAAATCATATCTTTTTTTCTTTTCCCAATCCCCTCCATCTCCCTTGAAATATTGGCTCCTATGTTAAGGGGCCTTGGTCCAAGGTGGCCTTCCCACGTACAGTTACCCGTGGAGGACAAGGCCTCCTGTCATCACACTGGTGTAAGTGCTATGAAGGAGCATGCAGAGGGCGACCAGAACCCCATGGAGGGCGGGGCTTAGCTAGTCCAGGGAAGTAACGCGACAGCTGAGACTTGAGAGATGAACAGAGACTGGAGGTGAGAACACATGCAGGGGGTGGGTCCAGGTCAGGCTGGCACAGTCAGAGACCTGAAAGCAAGCCAGCACGGCTGGAGGAGGGACGTGGCAGGCAGGGACAGGAGATGAGTCAGCAGACGAGGCAGGGACCAGGATGCTGCTATTCGTCGTACAGGCCATGAGCAGCCATAGCAGAGTTTTGAGCAGGAAGGTGACAGCTCTGTCTTAATTTAAAGGTCTGTGGGTACCACATGGCAGATATGACCTTACATCTTGTCACTAGAAAAAAGCCTCCCTTTCTAGGAAGGGACATCTTGTCCCTTCCTAGAACCAAAACCCTGTTTAAAATTCCAGGCCTGGTTCAGGCTTCCCAACTTTAAGCCCTCACTGGGAGACGCTACTTCACTGCAGGTTTGTAAGACGATGATGAGGAAGCCCACCGAGCCGAGGGACCCAGCTGGCATTTGGAGGGTGAGAGTCTCTGATCCAACAGGTCCACTCCCAACCATGATGAAGTAACAAGGACTCTTACGCACTCACCTTAACCGAAAAAAAGAAGGTATGAAAAAATCACTTTGCAGAGCTTGGGCCGCAGGCAGCATAGCCAGCGGCCCCTGAATAAAGGCCAATGAATGAGCTGAGCCCTGTGATCGGCCCAGCCTCCTCCTGGGGAGCGCTTCCAGGTCACAGTGCAGGGGCAGAGACCTGAGCGGAAGAGACCCAGGTAGGGATGTGAGGAGACCAAAGTGGCTAGAACGGAAGGCAACGCACCTGTGAGGTGGGCCGTGCAGGAGGGGAGCGCCACAGACAGCTCCCTGTGAGTCTCCACCTGAGTACCAGCCTGTGTGTGCATGTCAGAAAAGCACTCCTGAAAAGTGAGGGGGGAAACACGGAAAAGAGGAACCATCTCCAGAGTTCACACTTGGCTAGAAATCGTTCTGTGTTTCCTCCAGCTGGACTGGAGTACCTCAGAATACATGGGCATCAGGTAGAGTACTGAAAGAACAATCTCTTAGGGCTGGAGAAAAATTAGCCCCCAAAGGATCAAATGGTTCCTAAAGAATTTATCTGTGTCCCAGAACAAGCTCGAGTATATTTAAAGCAATGCAAAAATCTTAAGCCCTGACAAAGTAAAATATACAATGTCTGGCATCCAATCAAAGATTGTTAGGCATGTAAAGATGCAGAGGAACACAACCCATAATGAGAAGAAAAATCAACCAAGATACAGACCCGAAATTCATGCCGACTATAGAATTCATGCAGATGAGACCCCCAACCCCACCATTTGAAGAATTCTACCAAGATAATCACTGTAGGGAGAGCCACACAGGGAAATGGGATTGTGATAGCCACCAAAATGAAGTCGCTAGAAAGCTGAGAGCAAGGGTGAGTCTGCACACGATCAGAGGCTCCACACAGGATTCTTGTCTCACCCCAGGGCTCCTAGAGCTCAGAGACTCTTCTCCACAGAGGTTGGTGGTTCCGTTACAAGTTCCAGGCTCTGAACATGATGCCCATTTCAGTTACTCAGTAATACGAAACGAGGACCTTCCTTGAGGGACAGGGAAGGCATGAGTGAGACTGGGCAAAGTCCTGCAGAAAGCTATCTATTCAGCAGCCTTTGCAAAATATAATATTATTCAATCAAGTACATTATCAGGCACTAAATCAGCATTACTTTTTATTAGAAAGCTAGCACACTCTGGTTCAGCCAGCCACAACTTTCTTATTCAAACCTCTGCTTCTCTATTATCTTTCTGCCATCCATATCTGCTCTTTAAATCATGAGACAAAAAAATTAAGTTTTTTGAGAGACAAGCACTCTATGAAAACTGAAGAATATTCACCATGGCAGTGATTATACGATTGCTGAGCTGTGTTAACATGTAAATTCTTTTCGAAAGTCAAGTGTAAGAACACAACACTAGGAGCTGGCAATTTAAGATTGGGAAAACTTCATTACATATTCAAAGTGAGTAGTCGTGGGAATAGCCTCTCCCATAACGGGAGCACAGATCATTTTTAACATCTTCTGACGGTAAAGTGGGAACAGAAATTCTGAGCCTTGACTTTACCTGGTCACTTCAGTCCTATTATTTCTTTATTTAATTTTTTTAAATAATACAAAGTAATGCATGCTTGCTATAACAAGTAAATCCATCCAAAAGTGTGGAAGGAAAGGTGACTAGTCTTCCAACCACACTGACAACCTGTATTAGTACCCTGGAGGGCATCTTCCACATGCACACAAATGCAAGTTGAATCACAGATACACATACGGCCTTCGGTTTGGTTTGTTTTTTGCTAAAACAGGACCATGTTGTAAGTTTGCTTTTGACATTTAATATATCATAGACCACTCCACTCAGTACTCTCATTTACTCATCCAATCTTGTTTTAATGGACTTTTAGGTTGGTGTTTTTTGTTTTGTTTTGTTTGGGGGGTATTTGTTTTGTTTTTCTTTGTTCTTGTTTTTTTGCCATGATAAATAATACTGGAGAAAAATATCCTTATTTGTCTGCCCCAAGGGCAGAAAATCCAGAGGCCAAACTGCCTGTAGATTAGATTCCCTCAAGGGGTACTGCAGGGTCAAGGGTATATGCATATTTATTCTTCATAACTATTGTCAGGTTACTTTCTTCCCAAAAAAAAATAAAGTTTGCAACAATACGACGTGTGTCAGAAATGAATTAAAGTGTCTGGATCCTTTCAACTTGTGTTTTGGAACTTTGGGAGAGTTCCCTAACTTCTCAGACTCCCCAAAATGGAAATAGTATATACGTGTGAGTGGTACGTGGGCACTCGATATATGGACACTGTTGGGGATATTGTTTTTGTTATTTTTAGCATCATCATAGTTAATCTGCAAATTTTGAAATTAGTCGAGTGAGGGTTTTAAAACACAAGCTTAAAGTAAAACAAACTGCATTTATTTGGGGCAGCCAGAAAAAATAGAACTGCCAGCAAAATGGCCTTTATAATGTTACAAAAAAAGTATTGTTTTGAAGCCTTAGATTAGAACAGCTCTGTCATGAGTTATTTCTATTTTGGGGCTATTGTAATGCCTTCCTAGATTTTTTTTTTTTTTTAACTATTGCCCTTAGAAAAGTGCCTTGAAAAGGTATCTTCAAGAAATCAGCCATGGTCGAGATGACCAGCGATGGCAACTTAAGTAACCAGTGTGGTATGTTTCCTGGTTATTAAGCCTCAATACCCCAACCAATCACTGGAACTTTGGAGGCAGATCTTGGAGTAAAAGCAGCACAAACCCTGGCAGCAGCAAGGCCTGAGATGAGTCCGCCCCTGCCAGACTGTAACCTCAGGAAATGATTTCACTTTTCAGAGCCTCAGTTTACTCATCTGTAAACTGGGGATAATGGTGTCTTCCCCAGCACTGTGGCTATGAATGTTTTAATAGAACCTTCCCCCAACACACAAAAAAAACTATCTACAGGTAAGGTTGATGTGACCAATGCCAAGTGTCAGGAAAGCACAAGTGGGACATGTGGTCAGAGGTCTGGCCTCAGTGGGTGGGCTTCTCTGCACCCTAGTAGATATGGTCCTAGGAGAGCTGCAGTCAGGAGGAGCCACTGGCTCTCCTTTAGCATCTCCACTTTTGTTTCCTGGACTTCTGTTTTCCTCAATCCAAGTGTAGAGAGGATGGTGGGCGGGGAGGGGTTTGAAGTGGGGTGTAGTACCATCAGACCATATATACATTGTCAGCAGCCTGTTAATGTGGTCGTTTTGCAGCCAGAGCTGCCTGTTTGTGGTCAAGCACAGAGTCTGGGAACCTCAGGTTGGGGCTCAGATTCCTGGGATTGCCCTTCCACAATTTTCTCCTCACTGGGGCTCCCCGGCTGTGACCAGTTCCTGAGAAGCAGCCACTTCTAACTGCTTTGTTTCCCTGTCCCTACTGTTTCCAGCAGGTGACCTGCAAGTATAGCCCCAAGCTGTAAAACCCAGTATCTTGAACCAGGCCATGGCAAATCATTTATTAGCACCCCACCCCACCCCGCCCCAGTGCATCAACAAGCCTCAGAAAGCCAAGAGTTGTCACGTTGCTTGTGTCCCTGTTGCAGTTTCCAAGAAACAGGAAATCCACTTTTTTTGTGACACAAAATCCTCAGCTATTTTCTGATGTTTTCGTGGTGCCTAGAATGGCCCTCGAGTGTCGTCGCCTGCGCCTCTCTCCACCGAGAGAGAGAGAGAGAGAGAGAGAGGGAGGGAGGGAGGGAGGGGGAGGGAGAGAGAGAGAGAGAGAGAGAGAGGAGAGAGAGTCCTTCCCTCTCTCTCCAACAGGCCAGTCCTGCGTCACTCACGTGGAAGCACAGGCATTCCAGAGCTGGAGGTCCACACTCCCAGGAGGGCAGAAAATCTAAAAATCTGTCTGTTTTTGCTCAGGCATCACCATCTCTCTAAGGCCATAGGCCAGGCAGAATTCTGCCATTAGCTAATAATAGTATTACTAAACCTCAAGGAAAAAAAAAAAAAGTCTCTAATACTTTGTCTTAGCAGCTGATAATGTAAAACAGGGTGGCATTTGGAGGCCTAGGACAATGCCAGTCTCCAGGGAGAGAAAGGTGTTAACTTCTAATAGCTTTTCAGTAATAGCCAAGCATCTGCAGTCCCTATGAAAAAAGAGGGCTTTTTAAAAATTAATAGAGCTGAATGTGCTTCACACTGAGGAGAATGCCAGATTAATAAGTGCATTAAGGGCCGCTCTGGATTGGAAATAATTACGCAGGATGACAAGGAGCAGAGGGGGCGCGGGGGCGCTCACAGGAATGCATTTTAAAAAGCAGTTTAAAGAGCCTTCAGATGTTGGTATTATCCTGCGTGACCAAATTAAGAGCAAATGAGAAAAGTTTATCTGGCATTTTGGAGTACTGAAAGGGCTTAGTGTTATAAATTATACATTTTGCGGGTAGGAAATGGTGAGTAAATTCATGTTAAATATTGTTGGCAGTTTAAATAGCAGCTGCTTTATAAAGCATTCAGTATTTTAATTTGGAATTAAAAGTCCAAACCACAACATCCCCCTACTACCAAAAATATTAGAAGACTGTTTCAGCTATTTGCCAGCACAATAATTAGAAGTTGCCTTGATCAGAAATTAATCTCTATCATATCCAATTTGAGCCATCAGGTTTGCATTAAATGTGGTTGGTCTGTGCCTTAGGATGGGTTTAGAACTCCTGATGCAGGAAATGTCAAAGTGCTCTTCCAATATCTTAATCAGCCATTGGAAGAACACGTGGTAGTCACAGCCTGGTCTGAGGTTTATCAATATTTAATCCATCCTCACTTCAGACTCTCCTTTCTGGCAACGTTTCATGCAGTGAGAGCTGGCCAGCGATGGAAACCAGGACATTCTGGGTGAAGAATAGGCATATCCAAGCAAATGCCAAGTCAGTGGTGAGGGGAAGTAACTCATGCCATGGAGGCAGCTTTCCCCAGAGTCCCAAAACTGTGATCACGAACGTGCTAATCTTCGCTAATGGCTGGGTTCGCTGTCATTACTTTTCTAAAAGGCAATCTGGCAACATTTAATAAAATCCTGCTCAAGAATTTTTTAAGACTTCTAACAATCTAGTTTCTGATAGTTGATCCTACTCAGATAAGAGCAAAAATATGTATGTTCAATATATTTATTGCCTCATTATAAGTAATAACAAATATAAATATTAAGTAATCTAAACACCAAATAATAGAGAATAGTTTTTAAAAGGTACAGCACATGTACAAAATAAAACATAATATAATTATTTAAAAATTATGTTGTAGATTCCTGGTTTCCACTTAGAGATGGAAAGAACTGGAAAGATCATCGTTCCCAATCTCATAAGGAGAAAAAAAGCCAAAGCTACAAGATTACTACATTTCTTGAACCTGTCAGAGTTGAGGTCATAGGACAGCCAATTAACGGAAAATCTGGAGATAGACAAGTGCCTAGAGAACTGAGACATGAGCACTTGCTTAATTGGGACAGATATAGCCAGACAGACACCTAAGGAGAAGAGAGAGAGAATATGGCAAAAGAAATATATGAAAAAACAAAGGCTAAAAATTTTCCAAAATTAATGACACATAACAAACTACAGATCCAGAAATATCAGAGAACACCAAGGAAGATAAATACAAAAGAAAAACAAAACAAACTACCTAGGTATATTGGGGAAGGGAGGAAAATCAAAGGTCAAAATTCTGAATATAGCCAGAGAAAAAGAGATCTTACCTATAGAGAAAAACAGTAATAATTACAGTAGACTTCTCATCAGAAATCATGCAAGCAGAAGATAATGAAGTGACATCTTTAACATGTTGAAAGGGGAAAAAAATCTTGTCAACCCAGAATTCTATACCCAGCACAAATATTGTTTAAATGAAAGAGAAATAAAGACATTGTCAGGCAAACAGAAACTAAGAGAATTTGTTTGCCAGCACACCTACACTACAAGAAATATTAAAGCAAATTCTTCAAGCAGAAGAAATATGACAGCAGACAGAAACTTGGATTTAAAGAAAGAAATGAAGAGCGTTGGAAATGGAAAAGTAAAATAAAATTTATTTTTCTTCAATTGTTCTAAAAGATAATTGACTATTTAAAGCGGAAATAGTAGCAATGTATTATGTATTTACAACATATATAAAAGGCAAATATATGACAAATGTAGCACAAAGAATTGGAGGCAGAAATTGGGAATATGCTATCAGATGTCCTTATACTACACATAAAATGATACAATACTAGTTGAGGGCAGACTCTGATTAGTTAAAAAGTACATACTATAAAAAAAAAAGTACAGTGAAGGTTTCAATTTAAAAAAAAATTACAGTAAAAGACACATTGTCATTAATCTCCCTTGAAATGCTCCTCCTCACTTCAAACACACTTATCCCATCATTCTTGCCACTTTCTCAAACAGTTCTGGAAGTCCTCTTTCCTGAGTGTCTTTAGTTGTGCTGTCATGGCTGCCTCAATGTCCTGAATCAATTCAAAACATTTACCTTTCGTGGTCATTTTGACTGGGGTAGAGCCAGAAGTTGCAATGATGCCAGAGCCAGTGAATAAGGTGAATGAGGACACACAGTAATGCTTTTATTTGACAGAAATGTTAATGCATTGTTCATGATCCACGATTTATGGCACACTTTAAAACAACCCTTCTCTCAACCATAGCTTACAACTGACTGACTGCACTGAACAAGCTGAAACTTGTCACACACTGCTACTAAGGTTCAACGTGCCACTTCCCATATCAAAGATTCCTCCCTTTCCTTTGGATGGCACTCAGTAGCAGAATGCACTGTCACCGTGTTTTTTTAATCACACCTCATAAATAATAAATCAGTAGGGGGAAAAAATAATTTTTAAATGGCCAGTTAACCTAAAAGAAAGCAGTAAAAGAAAAAAGGGGGGAGGGGGGAGAACAGATGGAACAAAAGGAAATAGCTTAAAAGATGGTAGATTTTAATTCAAACAATGTCAGTAATTACATGAAATGTGAATGGTCTAAACACACAAATTAAAAGACAGAGACTGCCAGATTAAACTTTTTTAAAAGCAAGACTCAACTATATGTTTGTAAGAAGCTTACTTTAAATATAAAGACATAAATAGGTTAAAAACACAAAGGTAGAAAAACATGTCATGCAAACACTAACCAAAATAAGCCAGAGTCCCTATATTAATATCATACAAGGTAGACTTCAGAACAAGAAATATCCTCAGAGAGAAAAAAGAATATTATATAATGATAAAGATAATTCTCCAAAAAGACATAATCATAAATATATATGCACCAAAAAACAGAGCTTCAAAATACATGATGCAAAAAACTGATAGAACTGAAAACAGAAATCAATAATCCACAATTTTACTTGGATATATTAAAACTTCTCTCTTAGCAATTACAAGAAATGTAGGCAGAAAGTTAATAAGGATTTATAAGGCCTGAAAAATACTATCAATCAAAGTGACATAACTGACAATTAGGGAGCACACCAGTCAAAAACAGCAGAATAGAAATGTCTTAAGGACACAATGCAACCTTAAGTATACATTAGTCAAGGCAGATCATATTCTGGGCCATTAAACATTAACAAATCTAATAAATACATATCATACACATTGTGCTCTCAGGTCATAGCAGAATCAACTTAAAATTAGTAACAGAAAGATATTCTGAAAATACCAAAGTATTTGGAAATTAACACACTTCTAAATAATCTGTAAATCAAAAAGAAATATAAAGAAAAATTAAAAATTATTCTGAACTGTAATAAAATAAATATACAGCATAAAATTTATGGGATACAGTGACATGGTGCTTAAGAGGAAACGTGATAGCATGAATTCCTTGTATTTGCAAAGGAGCAGTCTCAAGTCAGTAATCTAAATCTTTAGCTTAAAAAAATAGAAAAAGAACCCAGTAAACCCAAAGCAACCAGGAGGAAGGAAATAATAAAGATAACAGCAGACACTGTTGACATTGAAAACAGTAAAATAATAGAGAGACAAAAGCTGATTCTTTGAAAAGAACAATAAAATTCATAAACCTCTAGCTAAGGTGACTAGACAAAAAAGAGAAAACACATCATATGAGGCCAGCATTACCCGAACAAAAGGTATGTTCACACCCTCCCCCCCCCAAAAAAAAAACTGTACATAAATGTTTTAAAGCAGTTTTATTTAAAATTGGCAGGAACTGGAAACAGCACATACATACTTCATACAGTGAATACAAAAGAAAAATCAACCTGCAATACGTCCGTAAGGTGGACTACTACTTGGCAGTAGTAGCAGATGAACTGATACACACAACATGGATGCCTTTGACATACACTTTTTTAGGTGATGGAATTCAGACTCCAAAAGGTAACATACTGTACGATTCCATTGACATAGCATTCTGGAAAAGGCAAAACTATAGAAACAGTAAACAGATTGATGGGACTAGAGTGATGGACACGTAATTCCATGAATCTGTCAAAAGTCCCAGAACCGTGCCCAGAGTGAATTTTACCTTATGAAACTTTAAAAATGAAGATGGGGAGGGTACCCCAAATGGAAGATCAAGTGTAACAAATAAAGCTGGCTGTACTACAAATGAGTTATACGAGGGCTGTCCGGAACACATCCAGCCGTGTAATAGGAAAAATAGAGGCATTTATGGCTGGAGTTTTTCTGGATATCCCTCATTTAATATGCTTGTTTACTTATCCAAATAAGTGTGTATATACAGATACATTTATGGTTCAAATGTGTACATCTGTATATATATACATATATACACGTAAGCATGTATATGTAAATAATGTCACAACATATCATACTCAAAGTATAAAATGATACCCAAGTGTTATCATTTGTTTTTCGTGGATGGGAAAGTGGATGGCGTTTTTTTTTTCTTTAATTTTTGTCTTTATTTTCTAATTTTTCTGCCATTAATCTATTTCACTGTGTATTTTCCAACTTTTATCATTTTTACATTTATGTGCAATCCAAGGGCAAAGCTGAGTTGAGGAACCAGGGAAAGACCCACCTTCAGGATTCAGCTCCACGGGGGTTCTGCTATCTCTGTCTTCCAAGCCAGTCTCTATTGTTTTACCCCAGAGCATGCTGGGTGATGCACAGCAAGGCATTGGTGCAGGCACTTCCTTTATGATAGAATATGGATGATGACACAGAAACGTCATGTGTCTGTTCAGACCCCAAAAGAAAACTGAAACCTTCATTCGAAATTTTCTGAGTGCTCATCTCCAAGAAATGGTGGGTTTTTCCAGAGATGGACAGTCATTTATTCTCACTGCTATTTTTGGGAAATGACTCTGCCTGCTCAGATTTACAATAAACTTCATTTTAGGCCCCATATTCTAAGATTTCACAAGCGAAAGCAGATGGCAGAGGCTAGGCTGGGGTTTCCCTAGCAGAGGAGGGAGCACAAAGGAGGCCAAACGCCTCAATTAGAGTCACTCGCTCATTACATGGCTCCTAACACCACGGGCGCAAGCCCTGGCCCCTTGGAATTTCGAATCCAACTTCTCAGAGATTTATTTTTCTTTTGAAATAATTTCTGGCAGCTTTTGATCTTCTAAACTGAAAAAAAAAATCAAAGAAATGTTTCCCTGGAGTATTAATAGTGAAGGAATTTCTGAATGCTGTAAAGTAGAAAAGGAACCTAACAGCATCTCAGTTTTGTTCATCTTCAAAGCAAACTAAATATAGAAGCAAACTAAATATAAAAAATAGAAGCGGGGTACCCTACAGATTTTTGGAGGGATAGAATAAACCTCTCTGTGAAAGAAAAGATGACATGAAATTTATCTTGAAGGATGTTCACTGGGCTCTTGTCCATTTAATACCTACAAGTGGGCTGTCAGAAGAAACCTATACTTTACATCAGAAGTAAAAACATCCAATCATTCAGGGAACATGCGAGCTCAACTGTTTTCATCAATATTGGGCAGTGCCTCCCTTACCCTGGTGTGATGTCAAAGTTTCCCCAAAGCACAAGGATTTTACAGATTTCAGATTTTTCTGGTGAGCAAAATGTCTGGCCAACATGCATGAAAACCTGAGTGGCATCTTCATGTTCCCATAACCCCAACTCAATCTGTACTGCCCCTGTCTGGAAGTATGAGGGAGTAGTGGAAAGCATGCTTACATGCAGCTGGAGTGTAGGTGGCAAGGCACATGTGTGTACAGAAAACAGCTGTGGAGGTGCAACTATGAGCCACATGCTCCCCTAAGGTGCTGGAAATCTGGCAGTACCTGCATATAGAAGCTGGTTTCTCACTGTAAAATGTGCTGTGAAAGAAACAAATGAGATGATATGGAGAGCTCTGTTGGGGTGGGGTACTAATTTAGAGAGGATCTGTCAGAAGGAGAGACTTTGGGCTGAGAGCTGAAGGATGCAGTACTGGCCCTTTAGAGAGCTAGGGAGAAGGCTGCTGCAATCAGGGAGCAGTAAGTGCAAAGGCCCTGAGGCCTCCCAGCAGCACCCCCTGTAGCCCCTCAGCACTTAGCTTGCCCACACACAGCTCTAGTGCCTTGCTGCTCGCACCTAGGGTCTCTACCTCAGGGCTCTCTATTGCAGGGTGCCTTGAACGCACCAGAAGTGGCAGAAGTTAATGCCCACAGGAACATTTGTCCAAACCCACAGAATACACAACACCAAGCATGAACCCTAATGGAAACCATGGACTGTGGGTGACGACGTGTAATGAACGTTCATCAACTGTAATAAGCACACCACTATGTGCAAGATGTCCTAGTGGGGGAGGTCGTGCATGTGGGGGGACAGGGAGTAAATGGGAAAACTCTGTATTTTCCATTTAATTTCTCTATGAACCTAAAACTGCTCTTAAAATGAAATTTATTAATTTAAAAAATATATACTATAACATTTGTCCCAGAAAACCTGGATTGCATAGAAATAACATCCATAAAAGCTCCAACAGAAACTTACAATTTGTAAAACTTAAGAAAGGCTAAAAATCTGATCCATGAAGCAAATCTTACTTTAAAATCTACCTAGAAAAAAACTGATATTGATAAAAATGGAAGAAAATCAGGATCTGTTTAATTATAGAAAAGTAATCAATCAATTAAGTTGGCTTGATGGAATTTGCTCTAATCTCTCAGTGTAAATGTATCTGTTCTTATGTAATTAAGATCTACTTTTTGTAAAGTTTATGTTCATAAGCTGCAGTCACAGTCTTCTAGGGCTCAGCATGGTAGGTTCTACATGCCCACAGGGTCATAATGGCAAGGTCCAAACCCCATCCCTGGCATGGGGAAACTTATTTGTTCACTTAGCAAGCACTGGTTGGGCCCAGGCCTGCTAGAGATACTGAGTATCGGTGATTCAGGGTGAATTTTAAAATCCCAGACCCTGAAAAGCCCGGGGCTGAGCAGGGAGCCCAGAACTGGGAGAAGTGATGAAACAGAGCTAAGAGCAGCTGCAGGACCCAAAAGTGACTCATCTGCTGGGGCTGGGTGCCTGCACGGGGTTTCACTGAGGACATGACATTTGAGCTGAGTCTTGTAGGATGGGCCCAGTGGCTCTAAAATGACAAAAAGAGAAACAGGTCCCTAGGTGAGGCACAGAGGAGAGGTGGGGCAAGGGAAGACCGAGAAGGGGGAACCCAAAGGACCTGAATGCCTCCCATCTTGGGCATTCTCCTACCAAAAGTGGGGGGCCCTGAACCCGACTGTGCAGGGCGTGAACCTAAAGGCAGTGAGGCCAATAAGGGGTGCATGGGCTAAAAGGAAGACCGAGGAAGTGGGATGCATAGAATTCAGTGGAAGGGAGGGAGAGGGAGTAGGAGTGAAGATTGTCTCCCAAGGACCTGGTCAGTGTTGGTGGGGGTGGGAAGTCCCAGGACCCAAGAGTGGAAATGCAGGAGGAGGTGAGAATAGGACATGCAAGATCATTTTGTTCAGCTTTTTAGAAAAATGTTGGCATCAAAATCTTTCCAATTAAGTCTTAAGAATTTCTTAAAAAATAAAAATCAGAGCTACTTTAATGACTGAGGTGCCTGGTGGGTGCAGGGGGGAGGTTGACCCCACCCCACCCAAGATCGCAGCTGAAGTCCCTGATCCAGGTCCCAGCCCTACTTTGCAGCTGAGGCTCAGAGACGGGCTGTTTCCTGGTCCAGGGCACACAGTGGGGAGGCTCCAGAACCCAGCTCAGGGACTCCTGGGACCCTGCTCTTCCTCCCACAGCCAGGAGGCTGAGGAGTAATGAGGACTTAGCGTTCTTGGCCTCCACTCCTGGCCAGCTGTCCTTCTGGCTGAGGACATCTTGAGCCCTGTAAGATCCCCACCCTAACAGCCAAACTCCCCTGAACCTGCCCGTCCAACCCTCTGGGTCTTGTCCGTACTCTGGCCAAGCAGGTGCCCTGTGATGTGCTGGTTCTTTGCTGTTAGACTCATCCCCTCCCAGCACCCCTCCCCCAGCAGACACTCAATATTCAAAACCCCCAGGAGGGTTCCCTGGTGGTGTAGTGGTTAGGCTTCAGTACTCTCAACAGCGTGGCCTGGGTTCAATTCCCAGGCAGGGAACTACCAAAAAAAAAAAAAAGGCAGTAACAAAACCCCCAGGTGCCTCTGGCCCAGGCAGTGAGTAGACAAAGGACATAGTGGATTTGGTGTTGAGACTGTGGATGGAAAATAGGGTTCTACAGAAAGTACCCTCACAGGGTAATCTGACCATAAATTCCTAACGAGGCAGGTCACGGTGGGTAGTCACATCCCGATCATGTAACTTCTCTACTGGAAGGTTTATCTTTGCCTTAAACAAGCCCTGTCCATTGTTTCTATGCATCTAGGCTAACACATCTTTGAAATGCCTCTTTTCAGATGCTCCAGCTAATACCTACACGTAATCTTAACTGTCCTATAATCCGATCCCTGCCTGGCCTTCTCGGTCATGTAGTTTTCCTTATGTCTGCTCCTCCTTAATTTCAAATGCGTGAAAGAAACTGCAAAACTGTTACTGTCAGGAGCATTTGAGATCTTCCCCCCACCAGCCGACATGGTGTCAGTTTGACTCAAGTAAATTCCTATAAAAATTCTTTACATTTCTTACATCAACAAGACCTGGTTCAAGCCACATGCTGCTATCAGCCAGCTGTGTGCCCTTTGGAAAATCACTTGGCCTCTCTCAATTGATGCTCCTGCCTCCACCAATCGAAGGTCATGATGCTGATTCCACACCAAAAAGCTGTAAGGATGGAGAGGGCAATTAGCAAGTCTATGTATGGGAATGCAAGGGACCCATGATCCTCTTGTCTGTCCTTTTGTCTGTTATAAGTGGCAGTTAATTCCCATTACAACCACCAACAGCCACCCATCAAACGACCCTAGACTTGTAAAGCAGGACGGGGCTAAAAAGGAGGTGGGACGGACAGGACCTAAGACAAGCTTGCCTCACGTCTGCAACCATCGACTCTCACTCGGCCTACTTCCTCTTAACTTCAGTACAATCAGAGCAAGCCTGCTTTTATCGGTCTCCCAGCTCACAGTACTTGAGAAGTAAATCAAAAGTGGGTGGGAGGAGAATGAGAAAGGAAAACTTACCGAAAAGGGTGAGACACAGACTATGAGAAGTAGGTGCAAAAGCGCCGCTATCGGCCTGGGGACATAATGTGCAGGCACCACTATGCAACTGTTTATGTTCCCAAAGTGACCATGAGTCACCAAAAAATAAAACCAGAACAAAACATTAAATTAAAGACACTTTCCAGAGGGGCTGTTCACTTGCATGTCATCCATTCCAGGGCTTTTCTTTAAACTGATCCATTCATTTTACTCAAATAAATGCATTTCATTTAAAAAAAAAAAAACTGTACTACCCTAAACAGAATATCCATGTCAGTTACCATAAATAGAAAGTTACAGTACTAGTAACCACAATGCAAAGAAAACAATGTTACTAAAATCCAGGTAGATAAGGATGCCTGTGAGTGAGAAAGGAGGGCTGGAGGAAGGAGGCTGGGAAAGAAACTCCAAGCCAACAAGGGAGTTATTGGAAGTGCTCCAGATCAATGCTAAAAACATACTCCCAACAAGCTGAGACTTCCCCTTGACGTAAACAGAAGGGTTAGGTGTAATTAAAATTCATGAATTACTATCATGTGAGTTAATATTATTTGAGAATTTCTCTAGAAAACAAATGTAAGAAACACAACCACTAAATGAAAAAGTATTTTAGTTCTGATTCAAAAGAAACAACTGTACACAGGACAGTTTGGGGACTATCAGGGGAAATCTGATGGTAGACCAGGTGGTCCCAGGCATCAAGGTTCATGGTGTTAGATGTGGTACTGGCTTTGGGGCTGCATAAGAAAATGTCTTTTTTTATTTTTAAGTAATGCATACTAAAGGAAGCAGAGGTAAAATGACAAGATGAGTGTGTAGATCTGCTTTAAAATATTTCAGCAAAAGAGAAAAATAAAAGAGCAAATGTGGCAAAATCTTGAAAGTTTTTTAATCCAGGTGATGGGTATTTGAGGGTTAACTGTAGTATTCCCTACTGCAAGTAGTTTGAAAATATGCAAAATAAAAAGGTAAACACAAAAATATAAACAAGAAGATCATTTTCACCAGCCACCATGGCTTATAAAGCCCATGTCATTTTGAGAAGCTGAAGGACTCTCATCTGAGAGTCAAACCCCAATTTCTATGCACTTAATGAACATTTTATACACTAGAAACTTGATCATTTTTAATTACTGTCAGACTCTACAAAAAATAAATGAAAATAATGACGGAAATCCACTCATAATGATGGAGACGGTGTCTAAGACAGATTGTTAAGTGGGAAAGCATGCAGTAGCAGAGTGTATCTGGTTCGATCCCATTTATATAAAACTGTAAAGGAACCTCCTGCCCCAATGAGTCTATAGGCCTAGAGTGAGGCTGGAAGCTGGGATGCTAAGAGTAGTTATCTCAGGCTGAAGAGGTTCTGCTGGCCTTTGCTTCCATCCCTAGGCTTGTCTGTATGGTATAAGATTTTATCCTTTACAATTGACTAGATAATATCCTTATAATCAGGCAAAAGGCTATTACCATTTTGAAGAACAAAAAAGAAATGAGAAAAACATTTCTATCTATATAATGAAATTATTGAAATATATACGAGGTTGGACAATTAATTTTGCAAACTCATCAAAAAAAAGAGCTGCATACCTCATTGCTGAATATCACTACCGTCACCTTTGAAGTATTCCCCTTGGGAAGCTATGCACCCATGCCAGCACCTAGTCCACCATGTAAGGGCATGGTGGCAAGTTCACAAACTTAATCGTCAGATTTTGGATGCAATGACAGCTCTGATGGCCATTCCAGAAAAAGAGTTCCGAAATTGCTTTGAAGGGTCGACGAGGCACTGGCATCAGTGCACAGCTTCCCAAGGGGAGTAATGTTCAGCTGTGAGGTATGTAGCACTTTTCCTAGGATAAGTTCAGGAAATTAATTGTCCAACATCGTATAAGGCTACTTAACAGAAAATTAAATTTCCATTATTATCACCTTTGCCTGTGACACTGCACCATTCTCTCTCAGTATCTGGAGAAGGTGCTAAAACAGACCTCCTCTCCTGTAAGCTGATCTCAACACAGGCAACTCAGTGCATCGAAGGGAGGCGTGTAGGGTTTCCTTGACTTCACCACTTTGCTCGTGCCTTGCCCCCTGCCTGGTGTGCACTCTCTGCTCTTCTGTGGCTCCCTGCCCCATTTCTTCCTGACTCAGCTCCATAGAAGCTGCTCTGAGGCCCCAGCCCACCTCTCCTCACAGAGCCCCAGAGTGGGTTATCCGGGCCTCTCCTGTGGCAGACATCCATCTCCAGCCCACAGCATCTTGGAGCCAGGGCCTCATTCTGAGCATGCCCCACACACCCTGTTGGGAGCAGGGAGCACAGCCGGGTGGAGAGCAGCCCAGACCTGCTTCCGGTCCCTGATCTGCTCAGCTGAGTGACCTGCGCAAGTCACTAACCCTCCTGAAGCCTCAGTTTTCACAGCTATAAAATGAGAATAATTGAGCCTAAAAGCTATACACCTCCCTGGAAAATTAGATGAGATAGCATATAGAGTTGGTAATATATAAGGCATTCCATTAAAAAGCAGGTATTAATGTTACAGGTGTTTCTTGATAATGATGAGGACAGTATTAAGGACTTTGTTCTCTTTCAAAAATCACTGGGACATATTCATCCTGGTATCTTCAAAATTTTCTTAAGGAATTAGTCAGAAATGCATTAAAAATGCATGAATAAGGATGCTCAGGTGTGTAACAGTAACATGGGAAACTGTCTCCTATGGTCTTGAAGACCACAAAATGTGTTGAGTGATGTGGGAAATGCTTATGATATATTGTGAAATTAAAAAATAGAGCTCCAGGAAAGTAGAATCCAATTTTACCAAAAAAAAAAAAAAAAAAAAAAAAAGAGTAAATATATGAGTGTATGTATCTATTGTATATATGTATATATTACATATTTATATTTATACATATCATACACAGAGAGAGAGAGACTGACAAAAAGAGAGAAACAGAGATCCAAAAAAAATCTCTAAAGAAAATCACTCCAAAAATGATAATAGTGGTCATCTCTGGATTATGGGATTTCAGGTGACTTCCTTGTTTCATACTTTTTGTGTATGTGAATTTACTAAATTTTTCTAAAAACAGCATATATTACTTATGTGACATTTCTAAGTTATTTTTTAACTATTCTCCCCACCAATAACATCCCGTTTAATGATAACAGGCTGTTCCCAGGCCTCCAGCCTCAGCTTTTGAGGGCCTCCAAGGTCACTCAACTGTCCCCCATTGACCCTTGGTGTGTGTGTGGAAGAGCCTGGTGTGATTTTCACAGTGAATAGACACGGTGGGTGAACAATTAGCTAGCTCTGGACAGAGAAACTGCCTCCCAGAAGGCTCACACAGAAACTATATAACCTTGGGAATCAAAAGGAATGCTCTCAAACTAATTCCCAGAAAGGGCAGGAGGAGGTGGTCAATTATCTCCCAACTGGAAACAAACTAAATGTACATCAGCAGTAGAATGGATGCATACATTGAGAACTCATCATAGAATGGAATACAGATAGCAATGAAAATGCCACAGGAAAGGGGTTGTGCAGGTAACCAGAGTTCTGGAATGATACAGCCACCAGGCAGCTGCCTGACTCTCCATCCCCTGGCAGAAAACAAGGGAGCAAAACGAGGCTAAGGAACCTGGGAATGCTACAGGAGGAACCACAGAGGAAGGAACTGGATGAAGTAAGAAAGGAGGGGACCCATGAGTTGTCTTGGGGTGGCTTCCTTCCTGCCAAAAACCGGGCTCTGAATCAGTGAGGTTTGTCAGCCCTAACAAGCCACCTTCATGCCCCTCACGATCTCGGACGTGTGCACCTCCAAGGAATCCAACAAAACTTTATGTGGAGCTCATCAAAACAAGGAGGGGTGAGGCAGGCATTTGAGGGGAGTTTCGTGTGTGTGTGTGTGTGTGTGTGTGTGTGTGTGTGTCAGAGAAAGCTGCCACTGTATGTCATTAACATCCAAACAGTAATTAAGACTAAATCTTGAGACAATGAGCCAGGACACAGAGAAGAGGAGTACCAGGGCCCTAGAAGCAGCGGGACCCTGCAGGTGCGAGCGAGTTCTGCAGGTGCGGCCCTTCCAGTGGTACCTTGGGGCTGGCAAGGTCACTGATTCATGCGAGGGACAGGGACACACTTGCTGCTTGTTCCTTCAATTTGATCTGAGCCATGGTAATATCACACCTCGAGCCAGAGCAGCAAAACTATAGAGGCTCACAGCTATGAGTTCACATCCTGGCCCTGCCGCTCACCAGGTGAGGAAATTCAGGCAAATTACTCAAGGCTGCTGAGCCTCAGTTTCCTCATATATCAATCAAGGAAGAACACCTACCTCCCCCAGCCCACATAATAGTGCAGATTAAATGGGGTAATGCAGTTCAACACAGAGCAGGCACCTGACAACAACTCAACACATCTCGGGTTTTCTGTGCCAGGTGCTACCTCTTCCACTCATTTAATTCTTGTGTTAATAGTTGTAGAATCCACTTCTTGGACAGACAAGATTAGACAACGCCATAATCACTGATCTCATCATCGTAGTCATACAGCTGGAGGCAGGATTTGAACTTGAGCTTCAAACTCCTGAGTGCAGGTTCTGAGCCACTGCCCTGTACTGTCTTCCTTCCATGTGCCGGAGCTGTTATTTCATCATCGATCACATTTTCATTTCCATCAACTTGAGTAATTACCAAGCTCTGTGATTTGGGCAGAGATTGAGAGCCTGATGGAAGACCAACTCCCTGGACACAACAGAGAGATAGACTCAGGCAGTGGTCTTTCCTCTGCTGGGCAGACAGTGCCAAGAAGCCCCTCACTCCAGGGAATCCTCTCCCACCCACGCCTGGATTTAAGCCTCTTCCCACACTAGCTGGTCTGTCTTCACCCTCCCCCAGTGATGAACTGCCAGTTTCCTGAGGTTAAGTCATCCCAGCCACACCCTTGGCCCCAGGCTAGAAATTCAGGTGTCCTTTTGCATTCAGATTATAATTTCTGCTCCTCCAGAGGCATTAATAAAGTCTTGTAATTATGAGATTTTAATCTCTGTGAAAATATAACACACATGCATGCATGCACTCACACATGGGTGGCTAGATACTTAAAGAGTTACTGCCAAGATTCTAGCTTTTGCTTTAGTCATCTCCCAGCTGAACTGCTGTAATTTGCTCTTGGCTGGTTCTCTGTCAGATCATTTGTTCTCCTCAAACTTAGTGTCGACCCTTCCCAGGCCTCTCAGTTACCACTGCCCGCTCACCTGTTGGAGTTAGAGGCCCCCAACTGCTGTCCAAGTTTGAAGGACTTCGCATATCAGTCCCTTGGAGATACGGCTCAACTAGCCTACTTCAATATTCCATTCCCTGATGTCACGAAATTATTGGTGATATCATCTGGTCCTCCAGAGCAGCTTTCCCATAATCAAGTCTTCAAACCGCCTGCCTCCCACCTCCCCAGGAGAAGTATCAGCCACACACATGCTCGCTCTCCCTTCACCAGAGAGGCTTAGGGTGTCCAAATTCCCTCAGCCCACCTGTTCCTGCGGCAATCATTTAAGCTTGAAAGCGAGATCTATGGCTGAAAATACAGCTTAACAAAGCAATAAATCATGTCATGTTAAGTCATTGCCCTGATCCCACACCTCACGCCGCTGACTTGAGGATCCTATCTTTAAGGCACGCTCCAAGGCAAGAACAAGGGAATTCCAGCCTCTTGTTTTGTTTTACCAGAGAGATGGAACGTCTCCCCACACAGAGCCAACACTTTCCTGTGTGTGCTTAGCAGTCGCTCCTGCCTGCCTTTATCCCTGGTGACCAAGTGTAAACAGCTAAGCAGGACTGCAGGATGTATGATCTGCCAGGGTCGCCATAACCAACTGCCACAAAACTGGTAGCTGAAAACAATAGACATTTATTCCCTCACAGTTCCGGAAGCCAGAAGTCCAAAATCAAGGTGTCAGCAGAGTCATGCTGCCTCCAGAGGCTCTAGAGGGGAGTCCTCCTTTCCTGCTTCCAGCTTCTGGTGGCTCCCAGCCTCCCCGGCTTGTAGCTGCATCATTCCAATCTCCGTCTATCTTGACATGGCTCCTTCCCTCTGCATCTGTGTGTCCTCTCTTACTCTTATAAAGACACCAGTTGCTGGATTTAGTGCTCAATTTAAACTCAGGATGATTTGCCCTCGAGATCCTTAACTATCAATAATTACATCTGTGAAGACTCTATTTCCAAAGAAGGTCACATTCTAGGTAGACACAGGTTTGGGGGGGGGGGGGGGGGTAATACTTTCCAACCTGCTACATAGGATGTGGAAGGACTGGTGATCCCTCCCAAGGTCCCAGTCCTGCAACGCCCTGCTCCGCATACTACCCCATCCTTCTCCACGGGCAGCCATATCATTTTTCTTTGGTTGGCTGTAAAATATATTTTAAACTGCTGGGGGCGACACATGTAAGTTTGAGCTGGTGTTAACGCAGCAGCTGCTTGTCAGTCTCCCGCTCTGTGAAATGCGACAGTAGGGGCACTTACCCGGGTTACTGTGAAGGGTAACCAAGCAAGCGAAGGGGAAGCACCTGGCGCCAAGCACCAGCCCAGGGGAGCTGTAGCAGTTCAGCTCCCAGCCTCAAGTTCTTAGGCCCAGCAAATAGAACTCACCCCTGAACAGGAGGTATTAATATATCAAAGCATGAAAACCAGATGTTGATCGTACTTTACCTGTAAGGTTGAAGAAGAGCCAGAAGGTGATAGGCCATCAGACCCTATTTTACTTTACCAGCTTCTCCAAGCCCTGACCTGGGTGTCACCCCAACTTGTCCCACCCCCTCCTGGCCCTGGCAGGTGTCATGCCTGCAGGTGAAATAAATGGAGGCAGGGGGTAGTTAGGGGGTCAGTGGCTTGCCCAAGGTGTACCTTAAAATCTAGTCTCAAGCCAAGGGCCATAGTGGGAGGTTTCTAGCTGGTTCTGGGGTCTGGATTGAGGTTCTGGGTTGTCAGAGGTGCCCTAAGACAAATGAATCACTGGATCATCCAGCAGGAGGTGTCAGTTGGATTCCTTCTATTGAGTTTTGTTTGCAAAGACCAAGTGTGCTCTGAGTTCTAGGCTGTGTCTGATACGTCAAAACAGCAAAGTGAAACGTGGAAAATGAATAAGTCCAACCGGTTGTTTTCATGATTTTTTTTAAGATGTGAATTCAATCTATTATTTCTTTCTTAATTTAGTCACTTTTATTTAAACACAAAGACACATAGAATTCGAGCTGGAAGGTAGTTAACCAAGCCTTAAAAACAGCACTCTGCCCAAAAGAGAAATGTGATTTTAGGGGTCCCTAATTCCAGAAAAACCTGAGACAATCCTCTGGCTCTCCAGAGACTGAAAGTAATTGGTTTGGAGATTTTTATTTTAATCATTTGTAAGCCAAGGGGGTTTGTGGTGAATGAGGAGTCCTTTCCTTACCATCTCCACATCGAAGCATCCACAGCTTCATTCTTGTGAATAAGACCCCAAGGAACTCAGAAAACCACAGCAAGGGTATTGGGGGTGGGGGTGGGGGCATCAAAGTTCCATCTGCCTGAAGTTTGTTTTCAATCCAGAACTTGATGAAGACAACCAACTCGCAAAGAAACAATCAACCTCCTCCAACCCCGTTTTGCATTTGTTTTCCTGTCTGTCTTGCGGCTGCTCATTATGCTATTCATGAGGAAAAATGGGGGGCTTGGGTAGAAACACCCCAGATGAACAAGGAGCACATTTCTCCCCCCCCTCTCAATCAGTACTCTTCCCCTTCTCACCAGTGCTACAATTTCCTCTGGCACTTAAGACAGACATATGTTATTTTCAGTTCCACAACTTTCTAGTTTGCTGTATCACCACACACATGGCCCCAGCATTGCAAATATAAATACATGTGGGCGTCTGCATTCCAACCACTGGACCCTCGCCACTTTTTTTTTTTTTTTAATGCAATGTAACTCAAGCAGATTGTCATCACGGCCAAGCAGCATGACGAAGTCTTCCGACAAAGTCAACGTTTTCCAAGCCCAGATCTCCATCCCACCCCAAAACTTCTGCTCTTGGCCATCTTCCTTCCCCACCCCAAAATCGACAAGTACTCAAACTGGGTCCAGTGAGCAAAATTCTGTAATGTTCTCTTATTGCTTTTACCTGATGATAACAAAGCCTAATAAATAAATACACTAACTGGGCTTTGCAAAGACAGACCTTCCCCAACACTGCTTACTGCAACACAATAAAAACTCATGACAAGCTTCACCTCCGGACACAGTGGTAGTAAATGAGGGATTATTTGCAAATACAAACGTGCTGGACAGGTTGACGCTCTTTCAGGTAGCAGTGGGCTTAGGCCAGGTGCCAAGCTATGGAAATGGAGGCCTTTTGAGACCCTCTCTCTCTAGGCACTGTCGGCTGGATTACATGCCCAGAGCCAAGGTCGGCCACAGAAACAGAGACAGGCCCTGGACTTTTCTCCCACATCCGGAGAACATGTAGATGCTCGGGCTCATAGGAGATGATGGAGGGTAAGGCTGATAACAAAAGCAGCAACTTTCACTTAATGTGTACTTCTTACAAGATATGCACCGTATCTCACCTTAGTTTCATAAACGATTATCTCCACTTAACACACAGGGAAACTGAGGATAAGACCAGTGAAGCCTTTTGCCAGGACCTTGTCCCTGTGAGTCTAAGACTGTGCACTTCCTATTGCCACCTAACAAAACATTCGAAGTAACAGGTGCTGTGTGCATTTCATAGTAGCTGTTGTATCTAATCCCACAAAACCTGGTAAAATAGGTATTATCAGCATTTTACAGATGGGAGGATCAAGCTCAGAGAAGCTAAGTACCTTGCCCAGGGTTACTTGGATAATAAATGAGCAGAGTTTGACAACGTGGCCTAACTTTAAAGCCCAGGCCCCAGAACAGGAGTTGAGACGCTTTTGCTATGAAGAGCCAGGAAGCGAGTATTTTCAGCTTTGCAGCTAATCCAGTCACTGTCACAACTATGAAACTCTGACCCTGCAGCATGAAAGCAGCTACGGACAATATAGAAATGAATAGGTGTGGCTGTGTTCCAACAGAACTTCTTTTACAGAAATGGCAGCTGGGTGGACTTGGCCAACGGGTGGTAGTTTGCTGGTCCCTATTCGGAAACACTGCACAGGCATGCCATACCCTTGGTCAAGGCCAAGGATGTGGCCTCCGATGTGCTGGGCACCAGTTTGCAGGCACAGGAACCAACACGTGCCTTTGCCATCCCTGACCTCCTGTTATGCTCCCTCTTGCTCTCTTGCTCCAGCCAAGCAGTCTCCTTGCTGCTCTTCCTACTGCCTCAGGCCCTTTGCACTTGCTATCAGCCCTGCCTGGAGCATCCTTCCTTCTAGATCTCTTAGTGGTTCAGTGCCTCACCTCCTATTCTTTGCTCCACTGTCAAATTTGGTTAGGCCTTCCCTGATTGTCCTATCAAACTTGCAACCTACATCCAGGCCAGCATTTCCTATCTCCCTCCCCTGCTTTCTTTTCTCTCCATAGCACTTATCACCATCCGATAACACTATCATTTCACTAATATATTTTGCTCATTTTCTATCTGAATCTCTCACCACTAGAATGAAAGGTTTGGGAGGTCAGGCATCCTTATTTTGTCTGTTTGGGTCACTGCAACATATCCCCAGCTTCTAGAATAGTACCTGGCAAGTGCCCAGTAACATTTGTTGAATAACTTAATAAATTAGGTACTGATGGGAACTCATCCTTTAGAGTGAGCAGAACTTGGCCCCGGCAAAGCTGCCCTGGAGTGTGGGTGCTTGGCTGTGATTACTTTTGGGCCCACTGGGGCACTGCCCAGGGTGAACCTGGGGGGTCCTAGCACCTCTCAGCAATTCAGCAATGTCTCCACTGACCATACAAAGCACAGCAGCAGTGGGGTGGGGGGCATCTGCAGAAAAACAGTGAAGCTGAACCATTACCATGTAATTTCCAGGGCCTCATCTTCCCCATGCTGACCTCTGTCCATCTGAGTGATTGTTCATTGCTTCTGAAGCCCTTTTATTAATAACTTGCTCTTCTTCTGAAAATGATGCTACCTTTCTGCAAGGGAAACGACCACGTGACACCCTGTGAGCGGTAACAGACGAGTCAGGAAGCAAGCCTGGAGAGGTTTCTCAGCAGCCCCACCACCCCCATTTCCACCCTGGGTTGCAGGGAGCCACTTGGGTCTGGAACCTGACACTCTGTTTTATGAATGAACTAATTTTCCATAGGCACCTTCAAGCTGGGAAGTGGACTAACCTTTACTATTAGGTGTAATTAAGAATCAGCCATGTCACATGACCCATGAAGCACCAGGGACCAAAGATAATAAACACCCGCCCAGTGTGGGCCACTTTCCACTTGGAGTTCCCCAGAGGCAGCTCTAGCCTTTGGACATGGAAGGTCCTGCAGTAAACGTGTACGAGTACAACCCAGGGCTCAAGGTGGGGCCTGCATGCGCCCCACACGTGGCCCTCCACATCCAAAGCAGGCAGGCTAGGCAAGTTGCTACCACCTCCGTCACAGTGTGGACACTGGCCTCTGAGAAGAAAATCCCAGTCCTTGGACAGAGCTCCCTGTGGTCCAAGTCCACAAATAGCTCTTTGCATAAAATGCCTCTCTGAGCTCACAATAAACTGTCACCCCCATTTTACAGATGTAAACTCCGAGTCTGAGAAGTTCAATCATTTGTCCAAGGTCCCCAACAGTAAGTGACTGAACCAGAATTTGACCTGGCACCACAGCCCACACATTTAATCATGACTCCTTAGAACTTCTTAAGTAGCTTTTCTGAACCAAATTTGGCATGAGGTGGGGATTTTACTGTTGTTGTTTAATCCTAAGAACAAAACAATCTCTTTCGTCCACGGTGGACAGAGCTAGCATTTCCTTTCGTGGGCCTTAGTGTAACGTAAGTGGTGAGGTGGGAGGCAGAAGGGCAGGGGTTATGCTAAACCCCCAAGAGGCCCCCATGCAACCCCAACTTGGGAAAGGCCCAATGTGGTGGTAGGAGGTCTCATCAGCTATCCCTATAGCACTGCCCTTCCATAGGCAAAGTTAAAATAAGGGCCAGTATGGCAGTCCCTCAAAAATTTAATATTGAATCACCACAGGATCCAGCAATTCCACTTCTGAGTACCATATTTTGCTGTGTATAATGCACTCTCGTGTATAATGCACCCCCATGTATAATGTGCCCCTGTGTATAATGCACTCCCACGTATAATGGGCACCCATCTTCTTGGCCCAAACTTTCAGGGGGGAAAAATCTTTCATTTTCATTTTTTGATTCAAATTTTTATTTGTTTATATTTAGGTACTTGTTTTTTGTATTATAAAGGAATTTTAGCATTTTTTAATATATATGGTATAAGAAATTTTATGTAAAAATAATTACAAAACACAAGAACAAATATAAGGTACAAGAAATTTTATGTATAAAATTTTTATATTAAAAAATAAAACCATTATTGTACTCCAGAGTATGATTCTGCACATGGATATCATTCATTTCTAGAGGTACATTTTGAACTCATAAGTATAAATAAAAGAATTAAAAGCATTTATATAGATATAAAATTAGTACCACCAATTTTTAATGCATACACACCCTAAGTTTTCCCTCACAAATTTAGGTGAAAAAGTGTACATTATACATGGCAAAATACAGTATATCCCAAAAGAATTAAAAGCAGGAACTCAAACAGATATTTACACATGCACACTCATGCAGCACAATTTACAATAGCTGAAAGGTGGAAACAACCCAAATGTCCTTTGACAGATGAATGGATCAACAGAATGTGGTGTATAGGTGTATTGGACAATCACTCAGATGGACTTGCCACCAATGTCTGGAGAAACAGTTAGGAAAATCTTAGCTGAAAACCTTGGCATACAAAAATGGTCCTGAAGGAGCTTACAGATGAACAAAAGCAAAGGAGAGTCAAAGTTTGCCAAGACCTTTTGGAGAGGCAAGACGATGTTCTGGGCCATGTTATCACTGATAATGAAACATGGGTGTGCTACTACGACCCTAAAACAAAGCGTCGAAGTGCACAATGGAAATCAACCAATTCTCCATGACCAAAAAAAGTTCCATAATCCAAATTAAGAATCAAAACAATGTTGCTAACCTTTTTTGACATCAGAGGAATTGTTCATTATGAATTTGTACCAAATGGACAAATAATCAACCAAGTTTACTATTTGGAAGTGCTGAAAAGGCTGCGTGAAAAAGACAAAAACCACCTGAACTTTTCGCCAACTACTCATGGCTCTTGCATCACGACAATGCAACAGCTCACACAGCACTGTCTGTGAGGGAGTTTTTAGCCAGTACACAAATAACTGTATTGGGACACCCTCCCAATCACTTGATCTGGCCCCCAATGACTTTTTTCTTTACCCAAAGAGAAAGCAAACATTGAAAGGAAGACATTTTGATGACATTCAGGACATCAAGGGTAATATGACGATAGCTCTGATGGCCATTCCAGAAAAAGAGTTCCAAAATTGCTTTGAAGGGACTTGGAGCTGGCATCGGTGCACAGCTTCCCAAGGGGACTATTTTAAAGGTGACCACAGTGATATTCAGCAATGAGGTATATAGCACTTTTCCTAGGATGAGTTCACAAACTTAATTGTCAGACCTTCATATACAAACAATGAAATGTTATTCAGCCTTAAAAACAAGTGAAATTCTGACACAGGCTACATACAACATGGCTGAACTTTAAAGACATTATGCTAAGTATGACAAGCCAGACACAAAATGACAAATATTGTGTGAGTCCACAAGAGACCACAGGTGTGACCTCAGAATTATTACCCCTACTCTACCTACAGAACAGAAGCAGCATCACCTGGGCTCAAATCCAGTTTACATTTCAACCAAAGAGATGAGTCAGGTCCAAAGCCATCTGAGAAATATATTCAACCCTCTGGGCAGTCACCTACATTGTTCATTGTCATGGCACCCAGCTCAGTCACTGACTTGTTGGGTGATCCTGGACAAGTCCCAGGCTCCCAGTGTCCCTCTGGGAGTACTAAAGAAGTGGACCCCATGACCTGAAGATCCCTTCCAGTCTGGTGTCCCCAAGAGAAGAGAGTCACCTGTTCTAATAGAAATGCAAGCCTTCCTCCTCTCCCCTCCCCCAGTCCCTTCCTCTTCTGAGTCCGGGTCTGAGAGGGATGTGCACAGATAACAGGAGTCCTGTGCGGCCAGCACCGCCCCGTGTGAGGCCGCCATGTGTGCCTTCTCTCACGTCTGCCAGGTGGCCCCGGGGGAGAGGGGTGCACCTCCCTCTTCACCTAGGGTACCAGACTGCTAATGATCCCCGGGCACACTTCCCCCACCCTGTCCCCAGAGGCATTTCCAGAGTTGTTTTATGAGCGAGGCTGGGGAAATCTATTAATGAGAGCGGTAATTGTTACCTTTGGGCACCAAACGCTGATTTACAACAGTTAATGCCTCAGATTCCAAAGGCATAAATTTCAGGTTTTCCACCATTTTGTCTGGAGCAAAACAAAACAGAGGCAGATTAGATATCCAGGGCTACAGATGTTTGGCTGCACAGAGCATTTTTCTAAGATGGGAGCTGGAGCAAAGGGAGTTGTCTAATTGAATTGACAATATAACATTACTAATGCTTATGAAGCCATATGCACCCACATCAGTGTAAAAGCATTTGATGGATATGGATGGACCAGCCCCAAGCTCTGTCCTGATCAGGTTAAGCCCTTGGGCAAGGAGATGACATGGCTTCCAAAGCTGCCTCTTCACCCTCAGGAGATGGCCAGGTCTGGACGTTCACCCATGTTCTTAGAGTCCATTGGGGGAAAAAACTTTGAACAATCAAGGAGAGGTGACCCCATTTGGAGAGTGATCGGCTATGTGTCAGAAGCAAGGAGGCTGACCCCATTTTCCTTCTAAATGACAGATCTGGGGGAGTTGGAAACTCGGAAAATTATTCAGTTTTTGGGATTCATCCAGTCAGACTTTCCAGAAACTCCTGTAAGAGCTATAAAGCCATAGTAATTTATTCCCAAAGGGAAAGAGGAAAAACAGCTACAACTCAAACAGAAAAACACAAGACCACGCCCACCTCTCCCCTGCTGTCAGCAAGCCAACTTCCCACCTTAGCTGACAGATGCCCATCTCAGGCTTATAGATGACTTTGGCACCAACTGATACCAGACAGCCCTGCTCCTAACCCAAATCTGCCATTCCAGCTGCCCCATCAGAGACCTGTGGCTGGGATATAAAGTAGCACAGCCCAAGTGCTGCATCTAGTTGCACTAGAATTCAGACAGCCCCTGGGATTCCAATCATTCAACAAATATTTGCCGCGTGTCCGCTACGTGCAAGGCACAGTACAAGCAGGCCTACAGGAATTTCTGGCCCAGGCTTAGGCTAGTTTTGAATGAAAGTTTAGAAACAGCTCATCTCTGTCTTCTGTATGATTCTTTATGGTTTTCAAACCTAGTGTCATATTTGAATATCTTAACAGCCCAATTAGATATCCTCATCCCTACTTTATGAAGGAAGAATGTAACATTCAGAGAAGCAAAGTGATTTGCCCAACATCACCCAGGGGAAAAAAAAGGTTAGTAGTTGAACTTATGTCTCATACTCAAGGGAATCGGGGTTAGTTGAACCATCGCCCTGTAAGAGTGTCCGGACCATGCTGGTCCAAGTCTTCTTTGTTCTTGACAAGTACCTTTGTAAAAGCAACCTTTTTAAAGTCTGTATGAGACTAGATATGCATGTATGACTGGAAGGAACCACGTTCCCTGCTCTGTGTGAGAAGCCATTTTCAGAATGAAACAGAAGCTACTCTCAGACGTCATTCTTAATTGCAGCATTGCCAGCAGGCCCCAGAGTCCTGGGATGGAGAAGGCCGCAAGGTACTGATCCCTTGTTTTGGGAAGGAGGAAACTGAGCCCCCGCTCACTGAGTCAGATCTGGCTCTCGAACCCAGGTGTCCAGGTTCCTGCCCTTGCTGTTCACAGGCCGGGAAGCTGTTTACTGGGGAGAAAAGAGTAAAACTCAGCTCAGAGTAAAATGTCCAAACTGCCTCAGAGCTCACTTCTCTTCTCTTTTCTTGGTTTTTTCTCTCTGTCCAGGATGGAAAGCGAGAAGGAAGCCCTTGGTCCCAGAACAGTCCCTCCTCCCAAGAGCAGAAGTATTTGAGGACCTGTGCATGGCACTATGGGAAGAGGAGGGTCCTCAGCTAGGGTGGCTTGGGCTCCCCCAGCCCAAGCGGAGGACCTTAACGGGGAGGAAATGCTCCTGTGAAGCAGGGAAATGAGATGGGGGGAGAGGTGGGGAGGGAGCTAATGATGTGCTCTGAGAGTTCTGGATCCGCTCCTCTGACATGCAAATACGAGCTTTCTCCAAACTCAGTCAGTATGAACTTCCTAGCCTCTCATGCCAGAGAAACTCAGATGAATCTAATAACAGAGCACATGTTCACAGCACCCACATTCTGCACCCACGGCAGACCCTACTGATCAATGGCAGCCTTCTAATCCACTAACTGTGGGCAGTCAACTCGATGGAGTTGGCATGTGAAAAGAAATCTGTTTATGGGCTGGCTATGGAAGTTCTCCCTTACATATTTGGGTCATCCCTTCCTTTTGGAAATTAACTGCACTGACTCGGCCTGATTTTAATAGAGTTATCAATCAAGGGGCCAAACTTACTTTCTCTAGGACTGTCAGCCAATCAGAGTGCTCCAGGCATAATCCCTAACACTTGATTAGGGAACCCATGTGACCCAAATCTGCCTATCAGAGTTGTTTCAGAGATTACATCTAATGAGGCAGAAAGAGGGCAATATCTGTCTGGGACCCCTGGCCACAGGAAAATTAAGTCTGGGGCTTAGATTGAGAATTAGGATAACACTGGGGCAAGCAGAGCAGAGACAGGAACAAGAGAGACAGGCCCTGGTGACACTGTTGAAACCAGGCCTGGGTGGACTTTTTCAGGGCAAGGGCTATTTCTCCAAGTGTCACAGTCCACTAGCTATTTATTATTCAGGCAGTCCAAAATTGTGTGGACCACGATGGACGTCTTGCCTAGCCCAGTTTAAGCCCCAGATGAAGTCAGATCTACCCCATGAATTTTCCAGTACACAATGGGAAGTCAATAAAGTTATGCGATTCCCCAGCCCTATCCTTGCTGGGGAATTGCATATCTCAGCTTTGCCTCACAGTCTGCCTGGCCTGAAGTGGGTGGGGACTGGCACAGCTGGGGCTGCTCTGTGGATTTACCTGCATCCTTGCACCCTCAAGCTCTTTTCACAAACTGGTCCCTCCTAGGGAAGAGCTCAGACGGCTCCACGTAGACGCTTGCAGGAACTTCACCAACCCCATTAGGAGCATCCCCAGGCAATCTCAGAGCCTGGTCTTCACATGCAAAGTGCCAATAAGTAGACAAAGAAAGGGTAGGCCAGGATGTAACCAAGTGCTATCTTTGAAGAAAAAAAAATTTCATTATTGGACAAGAAAAAAAAAAGATGACAAGGGGGCAGGGAATTTGATGATGTCATAGCTTCATGTACCTGACTTAGTCACAGGCTCATGGCCCCAGTTGGGGATTAGATAGTGTTGAGCTCCCTACATCTATCTGCCTGCCTTTCCAAGATGGCCTGCTAACCAATTTCAGGACACTATCACATACCAGCTGCTGGTCAGAGCATCTGCAGTGCAATCAAGTTTAAATGTGGCAGAAAAAATTAATAAAAAGGACAGTTATGAGCTAGAAGCATTTAAAAATTTCTTCCAGAACAGATGCACACAAACCCATGCCTCTTCAAGAGTGCTCCTTTAAATCTAGGTCTTTCTGCTGCTAGAAGGAATGAAACCCCCATGCAGACAAGGCAGTCAAATAGAGGGAATTGCATTAGTCTGTCTCTAAGACCTTGAGTCAGTCAGATTCTTTCAGTTGCAACAACATAAACACAAGTTTACAAAGGGAGGGTGAGGGATTTGTAGGCTCATTTAAATGACAGTTTGAGTGGCCTTCACGCATAACTGAATCCAGATACTCAAACAATATTACAAGAACTATTTCTCTCCACCTCTAAACTTTCCCCTTTCTGGTTGCTTTATTTTCAGACGGGCTGCCCCACTTGACTTGTTCATAATTCCAGGCTTAAATGCTAGTAGAGGAAATGTGCCTCAATCCCAACAGCCGCAAGAAAAATTGCTGGATTCAGTCTCACCCCAAAGGCTTGGGCCACCTGCCCCACCCGGGGACCATTTACCACAGCCGTTGGGGAGTGGAATGTCCTGATTGGCCAAGCCTGACTCATGTGCTCACCCTAGATCAGGGAGTGATGTCAATCTACTTAAACCTAATGGTCTGAGAATAGAAAGGGCAATATTCTCCCAGGGGTGGGAAAATGGGCTGTGTTTCCCAGTGAAGGTTGAAATGGATGATGAACCAGTAAAAACAAAACAACAAAGCATCAACTACCATTACCTCCCACCATACTAGATTCTATGACTTGCTTGGCAAGACTTCTTGACCACATATTTCTTTTTGCCTCACCCATGTGACATCATTGTCACTAACCCTTTCTGCATTCCTAAGACAGTCCTCCAGCCATAACACTCAGACAAGTAACTAGGCCTCAAATGGATGCACCTGTTTTCATCCACATTCCTGTAAATCCAGGGACACATGCAAATCCTAATGGATATGCTGAGGAGGCAGACTTTTTCCCAGAAACAAAATACTCTAGACTTCTGAAGTCATGAGGTAGCCCAGTTCTCTGCCAGGACTTCCTTACCCAACACGAGTAGACTTCAGTGTTCTGCCTTATTTCCATTCATGGCAAAGGTAAGAAACCCTAACACTCACCCATCCTCCCCTTTCTCCATCACACATTCCAAAAACTCGTATGTCTCGGCCCTGGGCCATGAACTACTTCCATAAAGGCATTTTCCATCAGACAGTGAATAACCTGGCCTCCTTGAACCCAAGACATCACCAAACTTCTCTTCAGTCTGAGATCCCTCCAGCCCACAGGCACCAAAGGCTAGTCCCCTCCTTTCTCACCTGAACATGTGGCACCAACCCACCTCATTAATGCCAGGAAGAATCAGCCAATGTGGTAAGAGAAGCAGCAGGACACTTGAGGGCATTGCATTCAGAGCTATATGCTAATTGGATGGAGTGTTAGTAAGTGCCTTTTATATCACCGCTTTTGGCAAAACCATTGTCTTAAAAACTTGGCAATGCTGGACCAACCAACTTGCTTGCTGGCTCTTATTACAGACAAAAATGCACACTTGCCCATCCCAGCTTACAGAAATACATATGCCTTTAATATCGCTGGCCATGAAAAGGGGGAGAGAAATTCACAGGTAGGCAAGACAGTGAGTTCACACACCCTTGTGGAAGTGGTGGCCTCAGAAAAGGGCACCTGGTCTGAGAGTCCCACAGAACCACAAGTACCTGAAGTTCAAGTGGCCCTTGTTGGGATCTCGTGGGAACTCAAGGCTGGCTCAGGGGACACAGCAAAGTAACATGGGTATCCCAAGAGCAAAGACTAATGTAAACTCAGACAGGACTCTTGATAAGAGAAAGAACCTTTGAGGAAAGTCTCAGCCAGGCCATCGTTAACAACAACTGCCATTTACAAAGTGCTCACTGTATGCCAGGATCCAAGTTCAACATGCACTGCGCTCATTAGCTCAGTTAACGGCTCCATAACCCAGAGACTGGGCCTATCACTGTGCCCATTTCCAGTAAGAACATGAAGATTCAGAAAGGTTTCATTCTTGCTCTGGGGCACACGGCTAGTCGGGGGCAGAGGCGGGTGTAGCTAGAAGCTGGGGCCAAGCATTCTTCCCGGGGAGGAAGGAGGCTTCTCTCCCCGTTACCTTGGCATTAGTTGTCTCTGAAGACAAGAGCGTTAGTTTTGACCTGGGACTGCTCAGGGCCTCACAGGTTAGAAGTTCTGTTCTTTTAATTACCCATCCACCTGACAAAGGTTACCTTAAATTATGAAGGCTCTCCCAAAGAAAATGCAAACAGCAGGATCTGAGCCATGTCCCCTGGGTGTGTATCACCTCCCTGCTTTCCGATGCAAAGAGTTTGTTACTGCCTTTTCTCCTGCGACTTTTCCTTCCCTGCTCCTGCTCTACTGCCCCACAACCCAGCTCTTCATCCCTCACACCTGGACAACCCAATCTCTCCCAACTGAACATGGATTCTGCCCACTCCCCCAATCCATCTTCCACCTCCTTAGCAGACCGCTGTGCTTCTTTTACTCAGACACCTTCAGTGGCTCCCACTGCCCTCAGGAAATGGTGGAAACACCTTTGCTGGGCATTCAGGACCTGCACAAGGCAGCCCCAGCTTCCTCAGCCCCATGACTGGAATGTGTGCTAACCAGAGGGGCTGGAGAAAGAGGCAATTGGCATGGATGCTAACAGACACTGGAAGGATGGTTGAGACTTCCCACACACCGTCATACTCTCCTCAATCCCCACTGGTTTTCAGAACCTCCCATTCAGGAGTCAAGAAGAACATCAAATCTTAGGCCCACTTTGGGAGGTATCAAAAGGTTGGGGAGCCAGTCCTGAGGCCCATAGGGAAACCAAGGCACAGTAGGAGGGTCCCTCCTGATATGAAAGTGGAGGGGCAAGAATAAGCTTTAAGAGTGATGTCCCTACCCATGAGAAGGGAAGTTCGATAACACCATCCCCTTCTCTTCTCCATCCCTTCCCAGAGTCTGAGCTTCTGTGATTACTCTCAGCACCAGTCTAACATTCCCAGAGTAGTTTCAGGGGCCAGTCTAAGGACTCCGCTGCTAGTCCCAAAGCAAAGGCTGAGAAGATGATAGCCATGATTGACACCATCATGAAGCAATGAGGATCCACCTAGGACCCAAAAGGTGCAACCACCCCCGGATCACCTGGAGGGAGCAGGTCTGCACCATCTTCCTCCAAGCTGCCTATGGTTCCAGAGAGTATCTCGGAGCTGGCTCCCCAACCTGCTTTACTTGGTTATACAGAGTTTCACAAGGGACAGGAAAGGTGTTACAGTGATTTTTGCAAAACACTTCCCTCTGGCTTTCCTCAGTGTGACTCCTCATGGGACTCAGGACCCATGCCACTCTGCGGTTCATGGGCATCACGAGCTTCCCCCCCCGCCAGCCTCGAAGCCCATGAGGTCCGGGACTATGGTTTCTGTCACCCTAGTGATTGCCTCATGCTTGGAAGGGAGAAGGACCAACCTCAGGAAAACGCTATGACAGCAGAGGTGGGTGCCTCTCACCCACAACCACAGTGCTTGTCCCTGCCAGGAAAAGGGCCCGAGAAACAGCCCAGTCTGAGCAGAGAGTGTCCAAGACCCATGGAATGTACCCCACTGACAAGGATGACAATCCAGGGTAGAGCCTAGCCCAAACAGTAGAGCTCAACAAGCCTAGAGCACCATGGAGAACAGGCCAGCACCAACCCCAGAGCTTGCAGGGAGTGGCCGTGGTCTGTGTATACGAGCCCGCTGGCTGGAAGGGAAGGGGAAAGGAGGAGGAGGAAGTGGATGGAGGCTCCACTGTCTCCCAGCATGGACCCACAGGGCCCAGCAGGGAGCCTGGTACCCAGGAGGCATCCAATGGCTGTTGGGTGAAGTTGGCCTGCCATACTAGAACTCACCCAGAGAACCTGACAGCCTTTTTTTGCTCCTGGCCTATAATCACAACAAAGAAAAAGGTTTCTCAATTTCCCTTTGACTGATATCCCTGGCATTTCAGCCCCATCCCAGTCCATAATCACACTCCTGCCCAAAACCCCTCCTTTTATTGTGGTTCATGCCAGAGGCTGCCATGTTGCCGAGGCAGCAGCAGAAGTCTACACAGACATGGTCATCATGGCAGCCTCCACCCTTCCCCACCTGCTCCACCTTCAACCCCACTGAGGTTTCAAGGCCTGCCACCAGCTGTGTTTTTTGAACACATGCCTCAGAGACTTCAAGGTCTCTTGGGGGAGACCACTGCTCAACCACCTCAGAATATAGATCATTAAAATTGTGTACATGACAAAGGGTCACCAGGGAGCCAAAAGATGCTATAATTTGTATTTGAATACTGACATGGATTGTGCAGGATATAGAAGGTGTAAGGAAGATGAGCACAACTCCAGATTTTTTTTTTTAAATTTAGGTAAAGTATTTTCTTTGCAATATGGAGCCTGTAAGTTAGGATGAAAAGTTTCCTCACCACCTACTGGGGCCACCAAGGAAGGAGGAAGGCAGTTAGATGTCTGTCTCAGTGAACACTCTGAGGGCAGATGTGTCAGGAGCCAGAAAGAAAAACCTAATTGAGTCCCACCTTTCTGCTGTTGTTGCCATTTTTTAAGTTTCCATGGCCCATTTTAGAGTCGATGGCACATCCGCTCATTGATTCACTGAGTGAGAAGCTCATCAATTGTGTTCTGACTTTTGTTTGAACCAATGGGTATGTTAAAATCTTTATCTTCACCTCTCTCCTGGATGTACCAGACTTTTCCAATCACCCACATGTTACTGATCAGGAACCTGAGTCCCAGAGGCCAGATGTGATCTCTCCAAGACCACACAGCAATGGAATGACAAGGCCTCTCCTCTCTTTAGGTCCAGCACTTTCCACCACACCACTTCAAAATATCTGAAGCTTATTTCAAAACTGCCTGTGTCTTCTTTCCATAGTCTCCATACGTAGAGGTTTGATTACAAGCAAAAGGCAACACTCCCGATGTTATTATCTTCACCACCATTTCCTCAAGTGTACCAGAGCTGCTCATTTTAAAGCACAGGCTAAAGATAACCCCAAATAATTTTTAATTAAAGATCATCATTTAAAATGTCTAATTTTGTAAGTCTAACAGTGATTAACTACATTAGGGATATTGGTGACACCCGTCACAATTAAGTGTTTTCAGTGTTGCACCAATTAAGGGTTAACAGGCTGCAAATACCTATTTTGCACATTTTTGCTTAATGAATTCATAGTGGGAAACTATTCTCATTATGTTAATTGTCAACACAATCAAGTTACATCACCAGGATTTTTCTTGGTGCTCACAAATTTAAGTGCATTTGTATCACAGTGCACACTTTTGCATTTGATTACAGGCTACTGGAATAAAACACTTTTTCATAAAAAGGAAGGAAGTTGACAGAAGATTTCTGGGTCTTGGTTTTAATTCTTACCTTCTAGACACAGGCATGTTTGTGTTGTTTTATTGAGCTCTCTGGGGCTTTCTGTCTGTATTTCCCTAGTAGGTTGTCATGCCAGAGAGTAAAACACACATCTGTGTACTGGTGGAGGGACCGCTTCGGCCCCTAAGACGGGCGTGACGGCCACAGGGAGCAGTGCTCTCCTACCAGAACTCATGCAGCTGGGGAGGGCAGGGGCCTGCAGGGGTTTCCCTCCCAAACTTGAAGAAACACCCACCTCCCTCCAAAAATCTCCTTCTTCCTCCCAATAAGGCTGCCTGTCTCTTCCTCCTCTAAGGCTGTCTGCACACTAATCAGTCTATTCGGTGTGGGGAGACATAGTCATTCGTATGGTCAAGCCTTCCCTAGGACACGAAGTACCATTTTCCACCTAGATTGTGGATACATAGTATTAGGGGTGTTCAAAGCAAATGTTTTCAATAGCAAAGGGCGTGGAGACAACCTACGAATCCAACCACGAGGGCCTGTGTGGAAAAGTCATGAACACGAAGGAGCTGTTAACAATGAGGCCGTGACTCACCACTGTACTTACTGACAGGAAATCTGTCATGGTGTGATGTTAATTAACGAAAGGGTATTACAAAGCACTGTGCAAGTAATGATACCATTTATTTTTCAAGGTGTATACTTATGTGCTCTAAGAAAGTTCTAGAAGAACACACTCAAATCTGATAGTGGGGTTCTCTCTTAGGAGTGGGTCTTCAGGTAAGTTTTACTTCCTTCCTGGCTGTTCTCCCCTGTACTGATTCCTTATAAATATGTATTACTTTGGTAATCAGAACAAAGGGTGCATGAATCTCAGTGGCCTGGGAGTCAGGGTGAGAGGACACCTCCACAAACCCTAAGATGCAGAGAATGAAAAGAAGAAATGTGGAGTCAGAGAGCCCTGACTTTTTTCATCTTCCAAATTTTGTTGTCTGATGTTCCTCTTACATAAAATGACTGGGTGGGAGGGATTCGATCTGGGTTTGCATGTGATTTTAACTAAGTAGCCTTCTCAAAATGTAGTCAGCACACAGCAAATGGGAGGAAATGACATGGAGCTCAAAAATGATTTATTTGAAGGTTTTCATTCCATTCACTTCACGACCATGGGACGAGTGCTTGCCACATGCAAAGCTCCTTGCTTAGGATTGGGGCGACAAAGGTGGATCAGATAGGTCCCACCCCCAAGTCACCTGTGGTCTCCCCCAGGGGTCCCACAAGCAAATGAAGAGCCCCCATTAAGTGTGGGAGGGGCTATCTCTGAGGGAGCACAGGTGAAACCTGAAAAACCGAACTGGGCCAGGCAAACTTTGGAAAACAGTGACACATTGTCCTTTCTTAAGGGTGTAACTGGTGACTGTAGCTTCTGCCAGTGCTGTGCAGTGAAAAGGGGAAAGACAGCCATGGGCTTTCCTGTGACTCGGTGCAGGACTGAAATCCAGGGCTGAGTCTGGACTCACTCTAAGACCTGCCCAGGAAATTGCTCTCCTGCACAAAGCCCTGCTCGCGGCTGCTTTATCTGTATGTATCTCTCCTTCATAAAAGCAAAGTGCAGGAAAAAAGTGCAGAGTACTTGGACTTTCCAGTCTGGATTCTGGGTAAACAGGAGGTCACTGTACATACATGTCCAGTGACTCTAAGGGCCTCACCTGTCCTTTGAGTGCCTGGTGGCACGTACAAGCTGATCCTTGGCCTACTTAGTTCACAGTTTGGAAAGCAGAAGCTGGTGGCCAACTCTCTGTCCCAACCAGGCAACCCCTGCCTGACGTCTGCCTGAGAAACACGGTTTCTGCCGGTTGGTCCCATGGGTAGAAGATGACTCCTTGCAAGGAATGAGTCCCTTGGAGCCATAATCACAAGAATAACTGCTGCAATATTTTCTGAGTGTGGACATGTGCCAATGTGTGACTGACCTCATCTAGTTTAATGTTCACATAAATCTAAGAGTTGGGGAGTTATTGTGCCCCTTTTACAGATGAGGACACTGAGGGTTAAACAGGTTGAGTCACCTACCCAATGTCACACAGGATGGAGGTAAGATTTGAACACTAATCCTTCTAACACCAGAGAAACAATAATGCTACACAGGTCCCATGCCCTTCCAACCTTTGCAGGTAGCCTAGCCTCCACCCCGGAGAAGTCTGGACCTACTGGGTGAGCAGCACCAAGCCAAAGTCCTGCTGTGACCTGAAAACAAGGCTACACCTGGTTACTGAGTTCTGGAAGCACCACAGTCCACATTCTGGAGCAGTGTTTTAAGGCTGCAACAACTACCCATTAGTTGGGTTAAGACCAGCATTTTTTAATGAAAGGATAGAATGGGAAGGAATGGAATGAGAGTCAATGAGAAAGAAGGGGAGAAACAGAATGAGGTAACTAGATCAATGCAATGAAAAAAAAGTACTGTTTCAGGAAATTTTTATTTTGTTTTGGCACATGTGTGTGCAGGGCCATAGAAAATGGGTGGGAGGCTGGCCTGCACACAGCAGTCCAGCCTTCATTCGCCAACCCCATGCTCTGACATGGGCTGCATCCCAGTATGCACAAAGGTGCCCTCCAGCGTGCCAGGCTGTGTGCTGACCAGGCTGTGTGTGCTGGAGGGGGCGCCCTTTATCTCAGACTCACAAAGGTGGGTTAATGGCATCGTGCGTGCATGAGCTGGTACCTATCCATTTCCCCATGCTGCAATCACTGTCCCTCTTCCACCCTTCCCTGCTCTGCTCTGGGCCCCAGGAGGCTGACCCCTTCAGATGTATCTCCTTGGTATCTTCCCTGCTCATTGGGTTTGGACAGTGGGGAGCCCTGAGATCATAAGGGTGGAGGAGAGAGACGATGGGTGTTTCCTCCCATCTCCCTTGGCTTTAGCACAAACCCAGCTTCAACACACCGCCTCCAATACAGGCTGCCCCTCCCATGACCGCAGCTCCCCCCAGGACCTTCCTTCCGGCTCCCATTCCCACTCCAGCACTACTACTCCTCACACTGACCTCTCAGCCCCAGAGATGCTAACAGCCTCCCACTGCTGCTAGTGCCTGGGTGCCTCAACAGCCATTGTATGTATCCTTAACCAGGTCCACATCTCTGTAAGGAGCCCTTCACTAAAGTCCGTTGGAAGAATTCTGTCTCCTGACGTCTGATGATTGTGTGTGTGTGTGTGTGTGTGTGTGTGTGTGTGTACTGGGTCACAATATAAAATGTATTTCTCACTGAGGGTTACAATAAAAAAAAAAAGATTAAGAATTGCTAGCCTAGGGGAATTCTAATGCAAAACAGCTTAGGGGAATGAGTGAGCTGGGGAGGCCAGGCACGTGGAACTTGTGAGAAGAGCATTGGGCTGGGAGTCAGAACTGGCAGGGCTTCCTCAGGCTCAGCATCTTTGGCCAAACTGCAGGCACTGACCTCTCTGTGATCTAAGGGCTCCCGGCAGGGCTAACAGTCTAAGATCCTGTCCTGGAAGCTGATTTGTATATTTTAAGACCCGCATCTATGAACAGCACCTACAGTTTTAATCTAAAAAAATATCAAAAGGACATCTCCAGCTTAGTTACAGGAATTAACAGTCCCTGTGTGGGCCTCTTCGTCTGCAACAGAGTTCTTTCACACCATAGTGGCCCCTTGGATTTTGTGCTATAAAACCACACATTACATTGCATGTGTCCCCTCAAATTCCCCAATTATGAGTCATTGTCTTCCCCTGAATATTTTTATACTTAACTCATGATCAAGCTGCCTTGCCAAAATTATTAGCAAAAGCTGTCCACGGCCACCCTCTGAGAGGAGGCAGGCCTGGAAGCTGTGGAGAAATCCCGCAGCCACAAGTCCCACCAGCCACAAGTGGAAAATGCTCCTGGGAGAAGAGGAGCCCACCCCGGCCCACTCCCACGGAGTGGGTCAAGAGCCAGGAACAACATCATGGATCAGACCATAGTGTCGATGGCATTCTCCACAGGATTTTCCCCAGGACTCTGGGTTCCCAAGCCTCAATGACAGTGTGGCTCCCTAACAATGACAGTGTACGCTGCTGTACAACTAGCACTTTGCTCCCTAGATTTGAAAGACAGAGCTTGTGGTTGTGGTTGACAGACAGCTATTTCACAAGGAAGAGAGGCTGCACACCCACCAACCTGATGTGCACCCAGATCCTGATACTCTGCTGATTGTGTCCAGCCTGGCCCCAGACTGGAGGCACATGGCGTAGCGGTGAGACACACCTTGCCCTCAGGAGGACCTGTATTCAAATCTCCCATCTACCATCTCTTAGCTGTAGGACAGTCGCCCATCTGAGCAGTCTCGTTCCTGTCCATAAAACCAGACTGGCACTGCCCACTGCACAGGGTTACAGCAAGAATTAAATGTTGTTATGTTTCCTGTGAGTAGTCCTTGTCGCCTAATAGGCACCATCCGTATTTGTTATAAAGTGTTTAAACGTGCACGTGCTGGAGTAAAACTACCCACAACAGATCTCAACTCTGCCATTTCCTAGCCTTGTGACATGGGCAAGTCACTGAGTCCTGCTGAGCCTCCGTCTTCTCATTTTTAAATGGGGGAAAGCAATAGTAAATGGCCCCAAAGAACAAATTAAGGAAATGAGATGAGTAGTAAGAAAAGCTAGATAGTAGAATAATGCTCATAAATTTTTAAATTTCTTATTTTGGAATCATTTCAGACTTACAAAAATTGCAAAAGCAGTGCAGAGAAATTTCTATATGGCCTTTACTCAGCTTTCTCAAATGCTGCATTTTCCCAACTTGCCTTATCATTCTCTCTCATAGATACAAACTGGTATGTATGTAAGTTGTTTTCCTCTGAAGCTTTTAAGAGTAAGGTAGAGACATGTCCTCTTATCTCTAAGTCCTTCAGTGTATATGTCCTTTAATTTAAAAAAAAAAGAAAAAGAACATTCTCCTATACAACCACAGTGCAATTCTCAAAATCAAGAAACTGACACTGATAAAATAGCATTATTTAATCTACAGACTTGACTTGGATTTCAGCAACTGTCATACCACTATACTCTTCCCAGTGCAAAACCCAATCCCAGATGTCACATTCTATTTACTTGTCATGTCTCTTTAGTCTCCTTGAATCTGGAACAGTCTTCAGTTTTCATCTTTCATGGTCTTGACCATGGTGAAGAGTAAAAACAGTTATTTTGTGGAATGTCTCTCAATTTGAGTGTGTCTAATGTCTTCTCACAATCAGGTTCAGGTAATGTATTTTTAGCAGGAATACATTTTTAGCAGCCAGAGTGCCATGTCTTCTCAGGGACTCATATCAGGAGCTAGACAATGGTGACTTGACTCTGTCACTGTAATGTTAACTTTGATCCTTAGCTCATGTGATTCCTGCCAGGTTTCTCTACTTCAGTTACCATTTTCCCCTCTGTAATTAATAAGTATCTTATAAAGAGAGACTTTGGAGCTATGTAAATATTGTTTCCTATCCTAATTTGAAGCAATAATTTTAGCATTCATTGATGACTCCTGTCTGAAACGATTATAATTATAGGTGTCATATAATAATTTTAACTCTACCATTTTACTACATTTGAAAGCTACTGTAATGAAATGCTTCCCTCTTTTATTTAGTCAATTATTTATTTATATCATGAGTATGAGTTCAAAGATTCTTATTTTACTTAGTATGATGTCTTCAAGGTTCATCCATTATGTAACATGTATCAGAATTTCGTTTCTTTCTAAGGCTGGATAGTATTTCAGTACATGTGTATACCATTCATTTGTGCATAGACATTTGGGTTGTTCTGCACCTTTTGGCTATTGTGAACCATGCTGCTATGAACATGGGTGTACAACTGTCTGAGTCCCTGCTTTCAGTTCTTTGGGGTACATATTCAGAAGCGGAATTGCTAGGTCATATGGTAATTCTGTTTAATTTTTGAGGAAATGCCATAGTGTTTTCCAAGGACCAAATGGCTTTTAACACACCAACGCCCAAGAACAATTCCTGTCCCCTCACACCTACTCTCTTTCAGACTCAGAGCCATGGAGGGATGGTAATAATAAGCACCAGCTTCTAGCCTCAAGGGATTGAGAGACCAGTGAAAACATCACTCTGCCAGAAAGGCTGCTAAATGAGGATCCCAACTGCCCCACATTTGGGGAAATGGAACTCTGACTGTAACACCTGGTGGCAACTTCCACCATGAGCAGTGGAAGATCCTTCACCCAAATGAGCACGCAGACAGAAGGAGCAGTGCACCTCTGCAGATTGGGAAGGGATGCTGGGAAAGCACACCGACAGGCAGGTCCACAAAAATAAGGGTTTCTGATCTGTCCCTTGGTCTAATTATGATCCAGTGTCTCCACGCCCCCTGGGGACTGGGGACTTGTTTGTTCCAGCTGACATATCTATTATTACTTTTTAGGTAGTCAGGAGAATCATTTGCAGGGTTCATTAACAAGTATCACCTTATGGATTACTAAATAGCAGCTCTGCTTTAGTTAATGAGCCCCAATAGTGTAATACTTTACATATTTATAGCAAGACAATTAAGCAATGTCTTGCTTTTATAGCAGACCGTAAAATAAATCATTCAGGATACAAAGAGGAGACAGAGGTCATGGTACCTATAGTATGTTTGTGGTTAGAATGCGGGAAGTTAATACTCTCCTCCACCCAATGTCTTGTTACACACATATGCACATACTTGATTTACAGAGAAATAACAGGTTTGCAGAGCTTTCTTGCCCAATTTAACTGCTTCAAAGCTATACAGCACTTAAGTTATATGTGTATGGTTCAACTGCACTGTGGGGGAAGGGGAAGAGAAGGGGAAGAGAAAAGAAAAGGAGAAGGAGGCAGGGTTTCATCTGTAAGTGGGGCAAGACGAAAAAGCCTAGTAGGTACTGAATGCGCACCTATGCCAGGCATACAGACCACCCCGCTTTTAATTTTCATGAACTCTTGCAAGGTAGGTATTAGTATCCCCGTTCTACGTATAAATGAAGAAACTGAGGCTTACACACATTGTTTGCTCAGCGCCAAACAAATCAGAAGTGGCTGCGCCAGGATTTAAAACTCAGCCTGCGTGATTCTAAAGGCCTGATCCAGCCAGGACTATGGATCAAGGGTGGAGGCAGAATCCCCATTCCCATCCCTTACTTCAGTGGTTCTCAACCTTCCTAATGCCATGACCCTTTAATACAGTTCCTCAGGTTGTGGTGACCCCCAACCATAAAATTATTGGTAGCTGCTCTCTACACATGTGTGACTGGTCCGCAGGAGTACATCATGGTGCCAACCCTGTCACATACACCTGTATTTGTACTGGGCGTACATGATGGGATTGGCGCAATGATGTCATCACGCCGGGTACCCGTATGTGGGCGTATCTGCATGTGGGCGGACCCGCCTAGAGACGGATAGAGGAGTGGTGTCTCAGTTCCTAAGACCTTAGGAAATATGCGTTTTCCGATGGTCTTAGGCTACCTCTGTGAAAGGGTCGTTCGACCCCCAAAGGGGTCACGACCCACAAGTTGAGAACCGCTGCCTTACTTGCTAGTTTTTTTAATGCACTCGCCTTCCCAGGAGATCGGGGTGATCTCCGCAGAACACGTTTCTCCTGCATTGTGCTGACTCAGATGAAAGGATAGACAGCTTCCTTTATGAGCCCCAGATGCCTCTTTGGCAAGACCCTTCCCCAAGCCTATCTAGGACTCCCAATCAGTCCACTCCCATGAGTCCATCACAAAGAGGTCAATGGCTGACAATGAGCTTATGAGTTTAGCTGCCAGATAAATAGGATCACCTCTGCCCTGCAAGGCTAGGAGTAAGGAATAGGGAATTCTAAATCTGGACCTACATTCAATGAAGAGACTTTAGCGATGAAAGGTTTTACCATAAACAACCACACCACCACACCCCCAGACTTTTGGTCTACCGCTCCACATTCCTTTCCAAGCACAACACACATCTTAGGGCTGCAAAAGGACACCTATGTGTGAGCAGCTGCTCCAAGCATGGACCATTGTTAACTATAAGCCTCCAGGCAGCAGGTGTAAGCAGGAATTCAAGTCTCACAAAGGCGCATCCTGATCTGTGCAAAGAAGTAGGTCCTTCCCTTTTGTCCTCAAAGCATAAGTCTCCAGCCACTGATGGGAGTCTGTCTCATGGCTGCTTCCTTGAGTAGGGACATCATCCCCAAGGCTGGTCCTAGTCCTGTTTACCACAATGGTTCTGTAGGGGCTGCAGCCAGAGTTCCACAACCGCAGGCCATCTGCCAAGAGAGAGGCATTTACCACGGACAAGGTCAGTGGAGAGAGCCTTCCCAAGCTATGTTTAAAACTCCTACTCCAGGGCCTCAAATCCACCCCAGGAGACTGGTTTAAAAAAATTATATACATGAGCGCTGTGCAGAAAGTGTGCAGCCACATAATATGAAAAACAGAAGCATTTATGGCCAGATTTTTTTCCAGACTGGACCCGAGTCTTCTGGCCACATCTGATGGGGACCTGTTGGCTCCTGAGCTGGGATGGGGAAAGAGTAAGGGTGTTGCCAGAAAAGTCACATTCAACTCTGTCTTACAAGCCACATCCCCTCAATATTCAGGAACCCCGCCCCCCACGGCCACCTCCACCTTCTCCAGCAATGAACTCTTCCTGATGCCCAGGTTTGAAAGCATTAACCTTCAAGGCTCTGCCCCAGGTCCATCTGACCCCTTAAGGGGGCCTTCCTGTGACTTTCTGGATGCTTCTGTCTTGTTGCCACCACTAGATTATGGGACCCCTGAGGGCACAGGCCCTGTGCAGTATTAGGCACCTCTGTTTTCCCCACATGCAGTGTTTATAGGGGGATTTGAGTGATGCCTTATTGAATGACTGTTCAAACCAACAGGTTAAGAAGCTATTTTTATTCCCATTTTACTAGAAAAGAAATGAATGTAATTAGAGGCAGCATACTGAATGGATGATTCAGTGACAAAAAGTGATGACAATTGACAACAAAACAGAAAGCCATCAAAAGCAGCCCCAAAGAACAGGAACTCTCATTCACTGTTGGTGGGAATGCAAAATGGTACAGCCACTTTGGGAGACAGTTTGGTGGTTTCTTGCAAAACTAAACATACTCTTACCATATGATCCAGCAATCATACTCCTTGGTATTTACCCAAATGAATTGAAAACGTATGTCCACACAAAAATCCACACACAGATATTTATAGCAGCTTTATTTGTAAGTACCAAAACTTGGAAGCAACCAAGAGGTCCTTCAGTGGGTGAATGGATAAATAAACTGCGTTGCATCCAGACAATGGAGTATTATTCAGTGTTAAAAAGAAATGAGCTATCAAGTCGTGAGAAGATATAGAGGAAACGTAAGCGCACTTTACTAAGTGGAAGAAGCCAATGTAAAAAGACCATATACTGTATGATCCCAACTATGTAACATTCTGGAAACAGCCAAACTGGAGACAATAAAAAGACAGTAGTTGCCAAAGATTGTTAGGGAACGGAGGGATGAAAGGAGGCAGAGCAACGAGGATTTTTAGGGCCATGAAACAACTCTCTCTGTAATAGTGGATACGTTTGTCAAAACTCATAGAATGGACACCACCAAGAGTGAACTCTAAAGTACACTATGGACTGTGGGTGATTATGATGTGTCAATGTTGGTTCAACTGTAACAAACGGACAACTCTGGTAGAGAGATGTTGATAATGAAGGAGGCTGTGCACTTGTGGGGTTATGGGGTCTGTGGGAAATCTCTGTATCTTCCACTCAGTTTTGCTGTAAACATAAAACTGCTCTAAAAAACAGTCTATTAAAAAAAAAAAAAAAAAAAAAAAAAAAAAAAAAAAAAAGAAAAAAAAAAAGGAGGCAGACTCAAAGATCTCCACATTCCTGCAGCCTGGGGCCATTTGGGCCTATGGTCACTGGGTTCACTGTGTTATAGCTCAAAAAACATTTCTGTTCAAAATAAGAGCCCAAGCCTGGAAGCCAAAGACTAGCTATGTTCGTAAGCTCTTCTTAAAAAGGAAATAACATGGATGACACATTTCAAAATAATTCTACTAAAAGTGTATTTTCAGAACTGGAGCTTGAACGAAAACAGTTACTGGGAGAGTTCTCTACTCGGGACATATGAGTACTCTGGTGTTTGCTGCTGCACTCCTGGTGAAGGATACAGCACCGACCCAGTGCTCCCTAAGGGGTGAACGCTGTCCAGTTAGCATTCTTGCACCAATGTGCTCAGGTTCTGCCACACCTTGTAAGGCCCCCCTCTGACTCCATCTGCTCAACTTCATACCAAAAGGAGGCTCCAAGGGGCAAGGTCCCAAAAAGAAAGGTGAAGGATGTCCTCATGTGGAAATGGCATACTGGCTTTGTGACCTCTGAGGTCCACATGGTTCCACAGGCACTGCCAGAAGCCTTTAAGCAACACTAAGAAAATTTAGACTTCCTAAACTATCCCCCCATGACCCCATGCCCAAAATGCTCCCAGAATACTTGTCCTTGTCATTTGAGTAACCCAAGGGAATTCCTGTGAGACCAGTATCTCCTAACCATTGATGGAGAGGGGCAGGGGACAGTGTCAAAGCCCCAAAGAGTGGGGGGAGTGCCAGTGTGTCCTGAGCAGTGCAGGCTGTGCTGCTTCCTGGACAGGGGTGACCACCATTGCTCTACAGGGCTAAGAATGGAGGTGCTGATGAGCCACCACCTGTGGGTACACCAGAGGGGGAAGCCAAACCCCCCACCCCCCAACTCGGGGATGTCCCTGAAAACGAAGTCAGTCAGCACATGCCCTCACAGGCACATGTCTAGATGCTCATTATGGTGTAGGCATCCCCCAGGGGGCCTGTGGAAGGATGATGACAAAGAAATGAACATGCTTTCTTCTGAAAAGCACTAAGACTCCTTGTTGTGAAAGTGAGCACTGACCAGTGCACTCTAGGACAAAAGAAATCAGACAGTGAACATAAAATCAGTAACTGTTATGTCCTGAGGTCCTGCCATGTGCCAAGCACTGTTCTAGACACCAGAGATACAGTGGTGGATGAGACAGGCAAAGCCCTGCTCTTATCCAGCTTACTCTGAAGGTGAACACAGACTATCGACAGCTTATTTACTACTGAGTTTATTTGTTGAGTTTATGTATTACTGAATTTAAATAAATAACTCAAGAATGAACGCAATATGTGCTATGAATATAAGAGCACCAAACAGGTTGATGAGAGAGAGGCTGGAGGTGACCTTCAGAATAGGCCCTGCATGAAGGCCTCGCTGACGAGGTGACACCTGAATTGAGGCTGGACTCTCCATGTTGAGATCTGAGGGCAGCTCACTCCAGAGTATAAAGCAAATGAGAAGACACTAAGATAGGAACAAGCTTATGCGTGAAAGTAATGAAAAGATCAGTGACAGTGGAGTCAGGTAAACAGGAGGAGTGGAAGGATATGAGACCACAGATGTCAGCCAGGGCGCCATCATGGAGGGTGGAAAACTTGGATTTATTTCTAAGTGTGATGAGCAAAGCACTGAAAGAATTCAATCCAGAGAAGGATGTGAATGGCAAGAGCAGCACTGGAAGCACCGGCTATTTCAGGAGTCCAGGAGTGAAGCTGATGAGCTGGGCCAGGGAGGAAGCAATGAGATGGGGAGGAGGAGTCATGTTTGAAATTTATTTTTAGGGTAGATATTTTTAAGTACTTGCTGATGGAATCAAGTAAGACTCAGCATCACTTTTTTTTTTTATTTTAATTCATTTTTATTGTTAGACTTATTGGGGTGACATCTGTTAGCAAGGATTACATAGGTTTTAGGCACACAATTCTACAGTGCATTGTCAACTTGATGTATAATAAGTGCATCACTTTTATGTCTCCTATTTCTAGCACCCTCATTGCCTACAACAGGAACTAATTAATGGTTGGATGCTGGTAAGTTGGCTAGTTGACTGGTTATCTGGGTGACTGAATGACTGTACAGTCGGATAACTGGATGGGTGCACAATCATTAGGTGGATGGTTGAACAGCTGGATGGATAGATGGGCAGATGATAGATGAATGACTGATTTACAGCTGGGTAGATGGGATGCAGAGAGGTTGGTTTGTTCACTGGTTTAATGTTATTTCCTGCTCACTGCACAACCTCTCCTTGCAGGATCCTTGGCACCTCTCCAACTCCCTTGAGCCTAATTCCCTGCCCTGAACAACACCCAGCACTTGCCATTTTGCCCCAGTGCTTGTTATTTCCCCCATGGTCATGAATCCTGAGGAACTTGTAGGGCTATTGAGGGCCAATGCTGGGCTCCAAGTTCTGGGAGATTTCCAGTATAGTGGATAAGTGTACACACTGGGCCCTAGACTCAAGCAGAGTCACCGCTATGCTTCTTAGTGACATATGGCCCAGGGCTGTCCTCTACCTCAGTTCCACTTTGGTGAAATGGAGCTAAGAACACCTGGCCCACCTATTCACAGGGTCATGACTATCAAATGAGAAACTAGGTATGAGGGTGTTCAACAGATGTCAGGGTTATTCTCATTACCTTGCCTTTGCAGTTAAGGAGCAAGAGTTTCTGTCTGGAGCAGGCATCTCCCAAGTTCTAGGCCCTTTCGTCATCTTCTTTGTCTGCTGCTGTTCTCACAGCCTAACTTGGACCTGAAGCTCAGACCTCTGCCCTCATGGGCATCAGTATTTCTGTGGCTCGCTCTTCTTTGCCTTTGATGACGGGCTTCCTGCTGTGTCAACACCCATCACTCAGAGAACCCATTTTGACTGTACATTAGACAAAGCTCCTGCAATACCATCTGCTTTCTGTTCTGCATTTGAAAAATAAAACTAGTCTTGTACCTCAAGATGTCAAGCCCATAACACAATGTCTAGAACATAGTAAATGTTCAAAAAGCATGTACACACAAATGGTGCCTCACTGATTTTTCAAAATGTCTTTTGCCTGGGTGTATAAGTTAGCTTTTGTGCATCACCAACCAACCCAAAATATAGTGGCTTGACACAACAAACATGTACTAGTTGCCATGATTCTGTGGGTTGGCTGGCAGTTAGTTCTTCTGTTCTAGGTGCCTCAGCTGGGGCCAGATGGTCTAGACATCATCAATCATATGTCAGAGACTTCTGGGATGATTGGCATCTCTCTCCAAATGGTCTTTCACCCTCAGGGAGGCTAACCAGGCTTTTTCACAAGATGGCGAACAAATTCCCACAAGAGAATGCAAGCCCAATGTATGTGCACTTTTTAAGTCTCTGCTTGTTATCACATTTGCTAATATCTACTAGCCGAAGCAAATCACACAGCCAGGCACAGAGTCATTCTGAGAAGGAACCACACAAAAATTGACACAGATTTATTGGGAGCCATTACAGCAACAATCTACCATACTAGGTAACTCAGAACAGGCTTGACTGAGCCCACATTCCATAAACCACAGGAAAGCAGCAAGATCATGAAGCAGCTCACTGAGAGCTGTCAGGCCTAACTGCAATATTGAGAAAGGAATTGGAACTTTCTACCAACATGGCCCCTCTCATACACACACTAGCTTTCACCTGTATTGGTCAGCTATTAACACATGATACTGCACGACAAATACCTCAAAATATCAGTGACTTACAACAAATATTCATTGTTCTTCCTTGTAACTCTGTGACTCAGCTGGTGTTGCTCTCTTCCCCATGTTACCTTCTGGGGTTTAGACTAAAAGGCAGTGGCTACCCAGGACACGCACTTCTCAGAGCAATGGCAGAAGCATAGAGACAAAGCCCAACTGTACAGTCACAATTCAGTTCTCTCTCACATCCCATCCATAAGCGTCCCACTGACCAAAGCAAATCCCACGATTAAGCCCAAAATCAAAGGGCAGGATGGCTCCCTCTGCCCACCAGGAAGTCATGACAAAGTTGTCGATGTAGAATACTCCTAGGCAGAAGTGAAGAACTGTGTTCAATTATTTAATCTATCACCACCTCCCACCCCACCCCAGCTCAGTCACTTGAAAGCTGCAGGTAACAATCAGGTCAGGCATCCTGCTCCTCCAGGTGACCAGCACTTCCCCTGAAAACTCTCTGTACTCAGGTCCACAGCAGATGACAGTGGGATAAGTTTGACGTGACTAGAAAGATAACACGGGATAAAGGTCATCTTCCCATAGAGGACAAAGCCCTGAGGCCATGGGGCTACTGACATCAAAGCAGAAGTGTCCTTTTGCCTATTTTGACACTTCTCATCATTTCTGGGATCCAAAACCACCAGCTACTTATAGTCAGGGCTGAAAACTGGGCTGTTGGCTGAGCTCCATATCTGACAGAGACTCGTGTCCAGGGCATATTTTTATCATTAAACCCCTTCTAACAGTTGAAATAGCAGAACACTTTTGAGGTGACTGGGCAAAACTTCCTCAGGAAACATGCTGATTTCAACCACCTGGGCAGAGCAGATGCTCTGATCTTCTTTTTATCTTGCTGAACACCTTTATTGATTTATTACCTTCTCCTAACATGTGTAAAGGGAGATCCCTGTGCGTTTGCTCAGGGAGCTTCCTCAGGCCCCAGAAACTGAGGTCAGGGGAATGTTAGAAAACAAGACGCTTTCTAGGGTGCACCTGCTAAGTAGCTAGCACTGCACCAGGAGCTTTGGGCAAGTCAGTAAGAAACCACGAGGCACAGTCCGTGTCCACAGAGAGTGCACACACACAGGAGAATCACAGAAAGAGGAAACTACACTTGATTCAGATGATACATGCTTGGGAGTTTTAAGGAAAGAAAAGTTCCTCTGGGCTGGCTGAGCAAAGATGGTGCAACTGGAGATCATCAATACTGGCTACATAAGGGAGCTAAGACCGAGAAAGATGAAATGACTTCAACAATGAAGATGGCAGAACCAGAATTAGAACTCACTTCTCCAGAATTTGGGTTCCAGGTATGTCCATGCTATCATAATGCCTCCCTTAACCAATAACGTTGCAAGGATGTCTTGCTTAGTATTGTCCAAGGCTACACAGACAGGGATGGGTTTAAATAAAATTCAGGATGGCTTTCAAAATCTAGGTTCTAGATGTGACTTTGCCACTTTTCAATCATCAAGGCATCAAGTCATTCTACTTGAGCCTGATTTTCTTTATCTGTAGAAAAGGTGTAAAAATCAGAGAATATCAGAAATGTAAGGGAACTCACAGGCCATCTAGTCCAACCATCCACAAGATATCTGAATCCCTTTCCCAGTGGAGAAGATACAGCCTATACTTGAATACCTCTGATGACAAGAACTCACCACTCTCTGGAGAAGCATTTATCATCAACTGGAAAGTCCTTTCTTACAGTGAGATGAAATTTATCTCCCCACTTACTCTACTGGTGGACCTTTGATCTACCCCTTTGAAACAGGCAGAACCTGTCGACTGTCTCTTCCATAGTATATATCTTCCCTCATCTCAGGACTTGATTCATGGGACGCCTGAGCCTTCTCTTCTGCCTGATGGACATCCCCAGCTCTTTCCATTACTTCTCATGTGATGGGGTTTCAAGTCCCTTCAGCAACATCATCTCTCTTCTCTGGACAAGCTTCTACTTCTTTTCAGACCAGCTCAGAGCAAGGAAATCCCTCCCACTTCCCAGCAACAGCATTACTATCCTCGCAGATAGAAATTCGAGCAGCATTTCCTCCTAGACATTAGGCTCACACAGCACTTCCTTTCAGCCAACTAGGTCTGTTTCACACATGTTAATAAGCCACACTCCCTTGGTTTCTCATTAGGTGGTTACATCTGGATTAATCCAAACACTAAATCTTACACTTATCTTTGTTATACTTCAACTTCCTTGATTTAACTCTGCTCCGAATGTCAAGATCCATTTGTATCTTTTAGAGTTCATTTGTTTTTTGTTGATTTGACTTGCACTGGAGTGGTTTTGCTTTAAAATTTTAGAGCATGTTGAGACTTAGAAGAACCATTCCAATCTTCTCGTTTATTCCTGTATTTATTTCTATGTTCTTTGAGTGATTTTTTTTTTATTACAGAAAACATGGCAAAAGTTGTGAATGGACATTTCAAAGGAACTGTGACTCTTAAATATATGAAAAGGGAGAAATGAAAATTATGCACCAAATATGTGAAGATCAAAAAGTTGCCAGAAGTGCAAGAAAGAGACACGCTCTTACATTGTTGGTGAAAATGTAAATAGAAAATTCCATGAGAGTAATGTGAAGATGTCTACCAAATTTCAAATGCAAAAAGTATATACATATATTAAAAATTGACATGCCACTGACTGACACTTTTAGGAATTTATTCTACGGATACACCCAGACAAGTATGAAATTAATTAGGTATGATGATTTATACTACAACACTGTTTACAAAAGGAAAAGACTTGAAACTATATAAATGTCTATCAATAGGGAACTGGTTAAATAAGTTATGGCATAATACACAATGGAATATTATACAGATGTTTTAATAAAGAGGGAATTTCCACATATGGTCATAATGGAAAAACTCGTTTTCCCCTCATAAACGATCAGAGAATTGGATTGAAACAATTGTTTTTTGACACTGCAAAGCAAAACGCATAGGACTATGATCCCTGAGAGAAAATAAAAACGATAAACGCTCCCATAAACTTAAACGTTCCGCCTGGAGTGGGGGTCACATTTTACACTGGCACAGAGAGGGGAAATTGAAGAGGAATACCGCGGACTTGCTGCGATAAGAAGAAAAAGACTGGCCTTCAGAGAGGTTAAGGTAGCTGGAGAGGAACCCATGCAGAGAAAGTTTCCAGAAATCTCCATGTAGAATGAAACTCCACAAAACTAGGCAAAGCACAACTACCAGGGTAAGAAAAACTACTGGAGCTCACACAGGACTGGGAGATGTTAAAGTATCAACTACTTAGAGAGACTTCCTTCAACATCCGAAGAACCTAAGAGGCCCCAAAAAGCCCATGCCTTAGATACTAAAAAAGTCCTGAACTACGCGTTGTTCTAGATATACCCAACCCAAGGGTGAAAGTCAGTCTTGAAATGATTGAGCTGTTCCGCTAAGGAACTGCCTGGAACACAAACACAGCACTTTTTAAAGACAAGAAAACCCACACACTCAAAAACATAATAGTCACCATGTCCAGTATCCAAAGAAACATTACTAGACAAGCAAAGAAGCAAGAAAATGTCTGCCGTAACTAGGAGAAAAATAAGCCCACAGAAATAGGCCTACAAATGGTCGAAAATAGCAAACTTTCACACGACTGCTATAAATAGTTTCAAGGATTTAAAATAAAACGAACATAATTAGGAGAGAAATAGGGACTATTAAAAAGAATAAAACTTTTAAACCAAAGAACATATGACATGAAAAATTCACGCAACATACTTACAGCAGGCCGCTCCAAGTAACGATGACTAAGCTGGAGGTACCGGGCGCCAGCCTGAGCTGCCCCGTCCAGGGGAGACGCCGCCATCTTCCTTTAAGCTCGGCCCGCTCTGCAGAGCCCAGAAGCAGACAAGTGCCAACACCAGCCAGCGAGCAGCTCCAGACGCCAACTGCCAGCTCTGCCCGCAGCCGAGACAATGTCCTCTAGAAGAACGCCACCCCCCAACCTCGCGAGGCTTTTGGGATCTCGCGAGAAGTCCAGACTCGCACTCACGTAGCGCGCCTAGGTCTGTTACTATAGCAAGGAGGTATTTGCATTGGCCTGATGCGGTGACGTCATGAAGACAACGTCCAATCCCCTGTTCTCACCTCATTTCCAGAGCCTTCAGCGGGGTAGTGGTATGAGGCCTTCAGATACCTGTCATTATTCTCGCACCCAGGACAGCCAGAGTTTGGCAGGGCAACGCTCAGGTGCTTGTTGAAATAAACTTGAGTAACCAAAAGGAGTAAAAAATAAATTATATAAATAAATTTAGCAGATAGACACAGCAGAAGAAAAAGTAAGTAAATTTGAAAACAGGGCCACACAAACCATCTTGGTAAACAAAAAAAAACAAGGCTGAAAATAATTAGCAGAGCCTCACTGACCTGTAGAACAATATTTAAGCAGTTTAACACACCTATAATTGAAATTCCAGAATTCACTTCAGAAGGATGGGGAATATGCAAAGAAAAAATGGCTGGAATTCTTCTAGATTTGATGAGACATTCAATTCACAGATCCAAGAATCTAACGAATCCCAAGCAGGATGAAACAAAGAAAAACACACCAAGCCACATCATAATTTCTGGAAACAAATACAGAGAAAATCTTAAAAATACCAAAACAAAACTTACAGAGAAACAAAGTAAAAACTGCTAACCCCTTATAAGAAAAATGCAATGTAGGAGATAATAGGATAATAGCCTTTAAGTACTGAAAGTAAAGATAGCTAGATGGTTAAATAGATGAATGGACAGATGGATGAATGGAGGCATAGATCAATAAATAAAAATCTCTATCTAGCAAAAATTCCTTTAAAATGGAAGACAAAATGACATTTTCATATCCCCACCCAAAGAAGAAACAAAACAGGTTATGAAAATTTATAGCCAGCAGATCTTTACTACCATGAAATAATGAAGGAATTGCTTCAGGCTGGAGGAACTTGATAATAGATATAAACTCAGATCTATCTACATAAAGGAATGAAGAGTGCCAACAATGGTAAATATGTGAATGAATATATAATATGTTTTCTCATTTTTAATCCTTAAAAAATAATTGACTAGAAGAAAAAAAATGACATGGTTTATAACACATGTACAAGTAAGCCATATGACAATACAGCACATAAGACAGGAGATAGAAGTATATTTGTTGTAAAATTTGTACACTATATGAAGTGTTATGATATTGTTTGAAAGTAAATTTTGATAAAGTTAAAAATGCATATTATAAACCCTTGAGCAATCACTGGGAAAAGAAAACAGAAAAAGAAATAAACAAGGTATATCTAATAAGCTAATAGAGAAGACAACATAAAGTATTAAAAATGACTCAACTTATCCAAGAAAAATCAGGAATAAGGAACAAAAGAGAGACAAAGAGAAAACAAAGAGTAAGATGGCACACTTAAATCCAACTACATCACTATTGCATTGAATTTAAATGGAATAATCACACCAATTCAAAGACAGATACAGTTAAACTAATAAAAATGTTAAGACCCAACTATACTCTGTCCAAGAAACACACTTTAAATATAAAGATACAGATAGATTAAAAGTAATAGCATGGATAAAGATATGACAATAATAACCACAAGAAAGCTAGAGTGACAATGTTAACATCAAACATACTAGACTTCAGGGCAAGAATTATTGCCTCATGTAAAGAGAGACATTTTACAATAATAAAGGGGCCAATTCATCAATAACACATAATCATACTACATGTGTACGCACCTAGTAAGAGTTTCAAATTACATGAAGCAAAAGCTAAACTAAAGGGAGAAATAGGTAATCAACAGCCCTCCCTTATAAATTAATAGAACAAATAGAATACCAGTAATTATACATGTCTGAAGAACTTTATTAGCCAACTAGAGTTCATTGGTATTTATATACCCAACAACTGCTGAATTCACCTTCTTTTCAAGTGTTCATGGAATATTCACTAAGATAGATCAAATGCTAAATCATAAAATAGGTCTCAAAAAAATGTAAAAGGATTGAAGATTATAATGTATACTATCAGAGTTAAATTAGAAATAAAAAAGAAGCCTGGAAATTCCCAAATATTTGAAATGAACACATTTCTAGATAATCCATGGATTAAAAAAAATTCACAAGAAGTAAAAAAAATTTTCAAACTGAATGATAATAAAAATACAACATATAAAAATCAGTAGTATGCAGCTAAAATGGCACTTCAAGGGGAATTTATAACTTTGGTACCTATATTAGAAAGGAAAAAACATCTCAAATAAGTTGTCTATACGCTTCCAAGTTAAAGAAGAGCTAATTAAACTCAAAGCTAACAGAGGGGAAGAAAAACAAACACAGGCATGAACATCAATGATATAAAAATATTTTGGGAGTTCCCTGATGGTGTAGTGGCTTAAGGCTTCGGCGCTGGCGCTGTCAGCGCTGCGACCTGGGTTCGATTCCCAGTCAGGGAGTTACCCACATACCAAAAGGAAAAAAAAAAAAACAATTTTGAATAATGGGGAAAATCAATGCAATCTAAAGCTAATTATTTGAAAAAACCAAAAAAATTGATAAATGTCTATCTAGATTGAACAAGAAAGAAGATATGAATTTCCAAGACAGATAAAAGAGGGGACATCTACGTAGATTCTATAGACCAAAAAAAAGGATCAAAGGGAAATCAATAAGATAATTTTATATGAAATTTTATGACTATAAATTGAACAACCTACATGTTTCTCTGAGTTAACATGAAAGATTCCTGGAAAGACAAAAATTATCAGAACTGATGGAAAAATAAAGAGAAAATTTGATTTCTATATTATTAAAGAAATTGGATTCATGATAAGAACAAAACCTGCTAAAGAAAATTGCAGACCCAAATAACTTCATTAGTAAATTATAACAAAGAATAATTAATATCAATCTTACTCAATTTCAGAAAATTAAGGAACACTTACCAACTCAGCCTACGAAGCCAATATTATCTGATAACAAAACCAGATAAGAACATTACAAGACTAGAAAACAGACTAACATCCCACATGAGTATAGACACAAAAAGTCTTGATAAATATTAATAAATCAAATCCAGCACTATTTTAAAAGGGTAATACATTACTACCAAGTAGGATTAAATTTTTTTTTAATTTGGAATTCACCGTATTAACAGAATAAAGGAGAAAAGTTATATAATTATCTCACAGATAAAACAAAAGAAGCATTTAACAAAATCCAAGACACACTTACAATTAAAAAAAAAACTTGGAGCAAACTCAGACTAGAGGGGAACTTCCTCAATCCAATAAATGGTATCCATGAAAACCTCACAGCTATAATCATACTTAATGGTGAGACAGTTGAACATTTTCTCCTTAAGATCAGAAAAAAGGCAAGATGGTCTCTCTCTCTCTCTGTCTCTCAGTACTTCTATTCAATATCATACTAGAGATCCCAACCAGTGCAATAAAGCAATAAAAAATAATAAAGGCATAAGAAAAGAAGCAAAATGGTTTCTATTTGCAGATAACATTGTTACTTAGGTAAAAAAAATCTTAATAAATATGAAACAACTATCAAAACTAATAAATCATTTATCAAGGTCACAAGACACAAAATTAATATACAAAAATCAATTGTACTAGGAGGAAAAAGAAAATTAAATTTTAAAATAATTTATTTTTGTATATTAAAATAATTTAATTTGCAATAGCATAAAAAAACATAGAATACATATGAATGAAAGTTTCAATACGTGTAAGAACTTTACACTGAAAGCTACAAAACATTGCTGAAAAAAGTTAGTAACTTCTGAAAGAAACTAAATAAATTGAGGAATATACCATGTTCACATGTCAAAAGACTCAAAATCATTACAGTGTTAATTCATTCCAAATTAATCTGTAGATTTATTACAATTCCAATAAAACTTCCAACAGGCCTATTTGTAGAAATTGACATGCTGGTAATTAAATTTATATGAAAATGCAAATGACAGAATAACCAAAAGAATTTTGAATGTGGAGAATAAAGTTGGAGGAATTGCATTACTCGATTTCAAGACTCACTAGAAAACTACAGTAATTAAGACAATGTGGTAATAGACCTACACATAATGGTCAATTGATTTTCACAAAGGTACCAAGCTAATTCTATGGGGAAAAGTATAGTCTTTTCAAGAAATGATGCTGAAATAAGTAGATATCCATATACAAAAATAAAAAGTCTTGAGCTATAGCTCACACAATACAAAAAAAATAATCTTGGATGATAGGCCTGGACATAAAAGCTAAAATTATAGCATTTCTAGAAGAAAAAAGTAGGATTTGATCAAAATTAAAATTTCTGCTCTTCAAATGACACTATTAAGGAAAAGAATAGGTAAGCAACAGACTATAAGAAGAGATTTACAATATATACATAACACAAAGAACATGCATCCAAAATATATAAAGAACTTCTGCAACTCAATAAGAAGATAAACAATCCAATGAGGTGGAGGGTGGGGATTGCTGCGGAGCCAGAGCCGGCACAAGACCTGAACAAACCTCCACAGAAAAAGGGAATGGAGCTGCTTTCTATCACAGCGGAGATGACTCAACAGGCCACATTTCCCAGACTCCTGTGTCAGCCAATGGGAGGCCCTGGCGAGAGATTGGAGGACGTGGGGGTTGGAGGGCATTTCTTCTCCCAGCTCTCTGCCTGGGGTGTCTCCTCTAGCAGCAGCTCCTGCATAGCTCCAGCTTCACTGAGCAGGACCGCCGGATTCCAGACCACACTGGGCTCCAGGGAACCTCCTCCTTTTGTGTTTCTCCAACTTCAGGTCGGAGTGGCTTCTGCCCCGACTAATCTCCAAGTCAGCTTCACTGCACTGTCTTCTGGGCTCCTCCATACCACCCGTGTGACAAATTCCTTGTGCTACGTTCCCTGTTATAAATACATGACTTAATTTCTGTTTTCCTGGTCTGCCCAACTGTACAGATGGTTGGTCACCTGGTCCATAGGACCCTTGAGATTTGTAGAACATTAATTGCCTATGTGCTTATTCACAGTCAACTGTAAGTGCCAGTTCTCTGTCAGTCGCTTTGCTGAGGAAGATTTACATCCCTCCGATCCTTTTGGTAAAATACCTGCTGCTAATTACTTATTACCCAGGGGGATGGCTTCTCTCTGTTTTCATGGTTTTATGGCCAGATGTCTGGGTCTGTGTATTTGTTTCTGGGGTTCGTCTCTGGTGTAGAAATAAGGGGAGTAATTTCTCCATTTCCTTTCGTTGGGAAGAATAACCTCCTGACTGAGATCCCAGTTAATAGTGAAATTTTTTCTTGCCTTTGGGCAGAACCCTGGACATCAGGTCCCTTCCTGTGTGACACATACACACCTCTCCCCACTGCCCACGCCACCCCCACAGCAATCAAGAATGATAGCCCAGGCTTCTTGCTGTTCGTTTATCAATTTCGCACACAACATGGTCCTTGATCCTCAGTTTTATCATCAGTAAAATAGTGATGATATTTATCTTATTCAAGGGTTAAAGCTAATGTATGTAAAAATGCCTGGCTTAGAACATGTGCAATAATGGATTCTCAAAAATGGTAGTTTGTACATATGGATATGTGTACGACGGCTAGATTATATGTACGTATATTGACAAAAGTCCATGTCGTATGTGTGGAATTACGTAAATACACACGCGTTTCCACATGTCTCTGGAAATGTAGTTGTGTAACCACATATTGAACTTTCTCCAACTCCCCCCTCACCGAGCCCCACTAGCCCTTCAAACCAGCTCTGCAGGGTGTTCTTGCCCTAGGGTAAAAATCTCAGGCAGGTCCCATCACTTTTCTAGTCACTCTTAGATAACAAACGTCTTGTGGTCACTTTCAGTCCCAAGCACAGCCTCGTTGAAGTAATTAAAACATCAGGCCCAGGGTTATAATTATTCTCCCTACTCTCACCCAGTGTAGGCCTCCCCGGCTCCGGCCAGCCTTAGCCAGGGAGGCCTACGGTGGGCAGCGATGACACGGTGGCCTCTTTACTTCCTAATCTTGTGCATCTCAAATAGTCACAGCTGGGGTCACATTGCCCCACCAGCCAACTGCAGGTCCCATTGTCTTATGGGAATGCTCATACAGCCAGGCCCCCAATTCTAGGGGACATATGTCAAGATTTCTGAGCAGTTCCCCTTGAGGTTGTACCACCTCCTGAGGCAGCGATGGGGGGAGGGCAGGGCAGCAAAGGTTGTGAAATGGGGAAATGTACCACATTCCAACTACTCCCTTCAAAGAAATCCACTGTCCTGGCCTCTTCGACCCTTTTGTAACCTCCTGGTGAGTAACATTTTAGCACCCTGTCATATGTACATGAATACCTAGATGTAGAAACTATAGAGAGTACATAAAGGTCACCTGTGCATTAAAATTGGAACAACTCAACGAGTATGAGACGAATAAGCTAGAAAGATAATTTAAAAGTAATTCTGTTGTACATTATGCAGCGCTATTCATTTATGGCTCAGTTTTTGAACAAGGAGAACCCTGTGACAGACAACCAAAGGCAAGCAGCAAGAGGCAAAACTCAAAAGCAAGGATCAGGCCAAGTAGGTGAACCTCATCCTCCAGGCTAAGTTTGCACGTTGCCCCTCGTCACGGGGTTTCCTCTCGTCACAGGGTTTCCCCATCGGGCATTTCTGATCCCTGAGAGTCCTTGGCAGTTGTGAGGAGTGGGTATCTAGGAGCTACGATCAGCAATTCTAGCAGTTTTGCAAGAACCACACACTTACCCAAGGGAAATCTACATAGTTCAGGAAGCCATCTTTGAGCTGAAATTGTATTAGCGGCACTTCTTATCTCCCCCTAATCAGCAAATGTGATTGGCAGCCACGTGTCTTTGATTATTTATGAATGGAGACATGAGTTAAATCAAAAGTCATGGAGTTTGGTGTGCACGTGGTCCATGGAAGAAAATTCTTACTAGAGTGTGCAATGGAAGAGGTTTTAAGCAGGGGTGAGAGCGGATCAGACCTGGGGTTTAAAACTACCTCTGCCAGGCGTGTCTACACCAGTGGCTCTCAAAAGTGTTGTCCCCACGCCAGCAGCAATCACATCACCTGGGAGTGTGTTGGAAATGCAAATCCTCAGGCCCAGAGAAGAATCTGGTCAGTTCTCTGTTCTTAACCAGCCCTCCAGCTGAACCTGATGTAGTTCAAGAAGCACTGGGCCACACCTGCTGAACTGATTCAATCATAAGAATTACCTTGGTCTTGTTAAAACTGAAGCTTAACACAGCCCTCCTCACAATCTACTGAATTAGACTAGAAGGGAACCTGGGAATCTGTATTTTTAACAAATTTCCCCCAGCAGGCAATATTGACCACATTCGTCCAGGCAATTCACATTTTAACACTGCACTGGAAGAGAAGCAAGATGAGACTTCACAAAGAGTGCAGTGGGGGTGCCCGGTGGATGGCAGGTTTGTCTTTCCTGGAAGTCTAGTAAACACTGCAGCTGTCCCATCCCAAACTTGAGAGGACAGCCGATCACAAGCAAAGTTGCAGGTATAAATCTCCCTGTCCCAGGCCCAAGTACTACTCTTCACAAGTTCCTAATCAGAAGAGCAGATGCCATCCCGCAGGAATGTTAATGCCGCCTCAGCAGATCCTGGCAGATCGGCCTCAGAAGTCCACTGCTTGGGGCAAACGTTTGCCATTATAGCTGTCTCTTTGAGAAGCGCAGATCATTCTTGCTAGCGATTTCCTGCAATAAATACCTTTGTCATCTTGACTAAAGAAGCTGTTGACCTGAAACACCTTGGACTGAAATATTACCTCTGCCTACCTCTCCCTGGTCACCTGGGCGATGAAGGTGTTTGGGTTTGGGGGAGGCTGGGGAGAGAACGAACTGGCCAGGAAGGGACCGAATCGCCCATGCACAGTGTCTTTCCCCTCCTCCCCACAAATCTCCTGCTTTTCACCAACTACTGAAAACCAAAAGGAGAATAATTTTTTTTAATTGGATATAAATTGGCAGAACTCTAAGGTTAAGAGTTCTAATTTAAAAGGAGAAATCCAGGCATGTGGCTTTTAACCCAGCTTTCTATTTACGACGCACACTGCAACATTCATGATGCTCAATCTGCCTGGAACAGATGATAGTGTGCTTGACTGGGGTGTAGACCCCAGGGGGCTTTGGTCCTGCTCTGCCACCATTTCCCGGTCAGAGTGGCCTTGTGCGAGTCTAACCTCCGCCAGCCTTGGACTATTTTTTGTCAAGTGATGGTGATCACACCCCCACCGCCGACCTGCCAGGGTTGTCGGGAGATGGCTGTGAAAAGTGCTTTGCAAACTGTAAAGTGCTGTCCACGGCATCAAAACAGGAATGGGCCCTGTGCAGACCTGGACCGGAAAGCGTCGAACACAGAGAAAAGTGGGTGAGCAGCATGATGTCCCAGGGCAGGGAGGTTGGAGATGTCCACCCCAGCTAGGGACAATTGACTTTTACGATGAAATCCATGTCTTCAACTTGTCAGTACGACACCATTGGGCCATGGCCAAATGGACCCAGGGAATCATTCCTCTTCCTGGACACCGTAAAAGTGAAGATCTGACCCTAGAACCCACCTCTGGCAATGGGGACATCGGAGACCCAGGGGCCTTACTTCTGGTATCTGCTGGAGCCCGCCCACACTGGCTTCCAACGGTGCCCCTCCTCCCAACTTTGCCGTTAATAGTAGCAGGAATGGGCCATGGGGGAAAGATTTACACTACGGAAACTGGCAAACACTAAAGTCAGGAGCCTTTTTTGGGGTTTGGGGGGAGATCTTGTCTCTTTTCCTAGTTTTGATCCTCAAGCCCTTGTTCAGCACCTGCCTTAGGCCAGGCTCAGAAGCAGACCTTGAGATGAGAATTTAGTTACAAGTGATTCACTAAGAAAGTGCTCCCAGAAGAGACCAGAGGGAGAGAGTGGATACAGCAGGGCAGGGCGCCATTCCAGCCCAAGGCCCGCACCAGCCTGATCCCACAGGGAGCTCTGGAGTGTAGGTTACACCCCCGAGTGTGCCCTGCCTCCAGGACAGGCAGCTGGGTTTCCTACTGCGGCTCCCGTCAGTCACTGGCTGTGGCACACCCCAGGGAACACTCAGGCACTCTCAGCCCTCTGCCTGGGCCAATGGCTCCAACAGCTCAAAGGCAGCCTCTGGAAGAAGGTTGCAGGTGAGAGCCATGGGAAGCAAAGCACCCAGAAGCTGGGAGTGGTCACACGAAGAGTTGACAGTCAAGGGGACCCTGTGTGTCTGGCCTAGCACCTGCTACCACACCACCATGGATATATAATTCGAGAATGGAAAACAAGAGACCCCAGGGGGAATACTGTGGTGTCAGGAAGAGGACTCCAGGCTTGGGCTTGCATTCCAGCCCTGCCTGTTCTTTGCTGTGTGATGTTAAGCAAGTTTCAGCACCTCTCTGAGCTTCAGTTTCACCACCTATAAAATCAAGATAACAAGGCAAACAAGGCATCGCTGCCTCTTAGGGTGGTCGTGTGGTTTCAGCAGCATTGGGCAGATGAAGCGTTTTTGTAAACCATGAGGGGATTCCTGTCCTGGAAGATGCAGCCTGCTGTCACTAACATAGTCAAGCCCTATTCCAAAACCCAGCTTGCAATTTCCTCCCCTTCCCCTGCATACTCCCCCGGGCTGACTCCATTTACTCTCTCTCCTTAAAGGCTTCCATGGCTGCACTGCAGGCTATTAAATCTCCTCATTCAAAAGAACCCAATAAAATGCTCTGGGGGCGGGAGGTGGGGTGGGGGGCTTGCTCATTCCAAATAGATATACAAGGAGCAGGTTGGCCCAAAACACAAAACTCAAATCCCCACCAGCCCAGAGGTGCAGGCTGGGAAGAACAGTCCCCGCCCACTAAGCTCTCAGCAGCCAGTTCATTACATCCTAATCACGGGGACACAGAGCCAGGCGGTGAGGGCTGTTTGTCCAGCGCTGTGCGAGAGGTGCTAGGGAGGACAGTCTGCACAGTTTACCTGGAACATAGCCTGAACAGGACCTCCTGTCTGGGCTCGGAGGCCCCTGCCCTCATTGCCCACCCTCTGCTGGGGGACCCTTCCCTTTCCCTTGGAGCCGGGCCTAAGGCCCGACCCAGATCTGTGGGGTGGAAACCCAATGTACTCTCAGCCTAAAGGGCTGCTTCTGCCTTGAAAGAGAAGAATGCAGCTGATCCCCAGGGCTGGTGAGAGAAGGGCTGAGAACCTGCTGACTTGTTTAATTTCGTCCACACCCTTCTCAACCTGCCGAAGGGGAAGCACAGGAACAGCACAGCCAGGGTGCCTGGGGATTTGGCCTGAGGTCCTGGCTTTGATGATGATTTGGCCTGGACAAGTCACTTACATTCCTGGTCACTTGGGCAGGTCACTTACCTTCTGGGGGCCTCAGTTTCTTCACCTGCACAGTGGGAGTAGGAACACGTCTCCTACCTGTCCAAAGATTGTGGAAGGAGTTGCACGTCTGAGGTGGGATGAGGCCCAAGAGCAGCTTCCCCCTTTTGCAGACGAAGGAACAGGCCAGCTGGCTCCAAAACTCAGGCTCTTTCTGCCCTAGAGGTGAGCTCTGGAGAAGTCACCAGGCAAACATTCCACCATTCATTCATTCAGTGGGCCAGTTCTGTAGCCATCGGGCTGGGTGATGACAATAACAAGGCACGCTGCTGCCCACAGGGCACATTTTTTCTCCTGTGGAAGCTCTGCCTCCCTGGGGCCTGGAGTCACAGTGACCTCTGCCATTTAGCTCCAGGACACAGGACAAAGCCAGAGCAGAGCTGCTGCATTTGATTTCTGCCGAGCACCTTACCAAACCAGAGAAAAGCCCCTCAGTGTACTAACAGGCCATGCTACAAATCAGGAGGTCTGGGCTATGAAAATCTTGAGAAGAACAGCAACAACTAGCATGAGCCGTGCCCTCAGTCTGTGCCAGGCACCATGCTAGGCACCTTAGGTGTACTCTCTCAATGCCTCTGCTGTCTGATGAGACGAGAGCCTTTGCTGTGCAGCATCACACAGACAGTGAGGAGCAGCGCAAGCTCAAAACCTCGTCTTCCTGCCTTCAGAGCAACCACTCATTTCCTGGCATGCTGGGTGACTTTGAGCAAACCACCCCACATACACACTCCCTGGGCCTCAGTTTCCCCACATGCAATTGTTGGAATAGGGCTGGCTGTGATCTCTTCCAACTCTGACAATCCAGGGTCTTGACCTGGGAGATGGAAGGGGGAAGGTGGCCCATGGCTGGGCTCCAGGACCCTGGAAGGACCTCCTCCCTGGAGAAGGGGACACAGAGCCCGGCTGGGCCTCCACTGAACGGAAGGGGGAGCCTCAGGATGGGGGTCAGCCCTACTGGACCACGTCTCCCTGGAAGCCAAATTTCTCCTTGAAACCCAAGTGAAAGCCCTTTGTGATCTCCCCGTAGCAAGCCGCTCACAGTCAAGGACTCCTGAACTAATGAGCCCGGAATGTCAAGTTCCATCAGTCAGGCCGCACGGACATGAAGTGATGAAATGTCCATTCCAGGAGGAGGTATGTTCCTCTTGGCTACTTTCTGTTTTTGCAGTAACATTCACCACTGCTACAAATAGAAATAAAAACCAGATGGAATCCCTGAGACAAAGAGAGGGTCTTCCCCATCCCTGTGCAGCAGGACGGAGCCCACAGTGGGCACCTAGCATCACTGTGGGCAGAGGGAGGCTGGGTCTCTGCTCCTCAGCAGAGCAGCCTCCCAACCAGGGCCACGAGATGGCAAACCCCCTGCATCTTACTTACCTGTCTCCTCTCTGCTGTTGGCAGGAGATCTAGAGCAGGTGAAGAGCTGAGGTTCACGTCTTCCAAACTCCAGCCTGGCCATGTACTCCCACTTCTTCTTCCACTAGGGAGCCTCTGTACAATCCTCACCGAGAGCACACTCCTGTAAGGCCTGCCTGCAAGCGCAGGATGCTGAACAGAACTCACTGGACCAGGAGCAAGCCAGGACCAAAGCCTGAAGAGTAGTTCACTAAGTCACCCCCTCCAGGAAGCCTTCCCTGACTACCACAGCTTTCTTTTTCAGTCATCCTGCACTTTAAGACCAAGCTACACGACTTCCACTTACCACCAACTTGTCTTGCTCACTAAATTTGTCGTGTGTCACTTGCTTAAATCCTCACCCAGACTGTCTGCAGCTCCTGGGGAACAAGCAGCACTCAATACTTGCCCTGAGGCCCCCCTTGGTCCTTAGCACAGTGCCCGGTTTATTGAAGCTACTCTATAAATGTGCATGAAAGGAATGTAGTCACAGCAACCCTCTGGATAAGCATTAATAAAGCACCAATGATCTTCTCCCAACCCCCTACTCCGTGTGAAATATTTTACCTGAGTTAACTCAATCCCACAACAACCCTCACAGGTGCTCTTTTCTGACTTTACAGATGAAGAGCAAAGAGCCATGACTTCCGCAAAGGACAAAACAAAGCAGGCATTTGCACCCAAGCTTGCAGGCCCCAAAGCCATGTCCATCACTGCTCCCTGTGTTGCAAGTGGAAGCAGGTCATACCTCTGAGGTGCCTGCAATGGAGACTGCCCCTCTCTGTTCTGATCTGAGAGGGTAAGAAAGAGGGTAGGGAGATAGTTTGGCCAACGCTTACTCTCCAAGCCGCAGCTTTGCCACACAGTTAGGTTGGTTCCTTGCACGCAGTGGTGCCTGATAACTGCAGCTCTCACCCATCCTGGGCTGGCGGGAGCCCCACAAGCCAGGACAGCCCAGCCCAGCCCAGCCCAGCTAGGGCTCAGCTAAGGGCTAGTGGCCTCATTTAGGCTGACCAGACATCCTGTTTTAAATGGGACAGAAAACAACGGCACTGTCTCGTTTCAAACGGTGCATGTAGTCAGCCTGCTGACACTTTGAATTCAGCCCAGTGAGACTAGGCTGACCACAGGGTCCTCCCTACTCTCCCTTCTTCCTGACAAACTAGTATTTCACTAAGTCAGTGCCACCCTGGAGTAGCTGCTGTACTCTGGCAGCCACCCCAAAACAAGAGGCCGGTGGAGTGGTGAGCAGGGCGTTGGGCAGTGAGGGAGGAGGAGGGGTTAACTCTCTGGAAGACAATGCAGCCAGGCCCCTCCCCCAGCAAAGCCCTAGCCCTGACCTGGATCTTTTCCTTAGTTGTTTCCCTTTTCCCCTAAACCAGTGGTTCTCAACCTTCCTAATGCTACATCCCTTTAATACATTTCCTCATGCCGTGGTGATCCGCATAACATTACTTTCGTTGCTACTTCATGACTGTAATGTTGCTACTGTTATGAATCGTCATGTAAATATCTGATGTGTGTTTTCCGATGGTCTTAGGTGACCCCTGTGAAAGGGTCGTTCGACCCCCAAAGGGGTCATGACCCACAGGTTGAGAACCGCTGCCGTAAACCCCTGACCTGAGAACATTCAAAATGAACCTCTTGTCTCCAAGCCAGGACATTTTCCATAGGTTTCAGTCCAATTCATCTCTGAGTCGAGGGCCTCTAAGGACAGGATGCCAGCACCCTGTATACATGGGACATAACCTATATTTGCTGAATGTGTCCTGCATCCTGCATGGTTTGGCAGGACATCCTAAATTCCCAATATTCAGCTTCTGTCAATAAGTTACAAAAAGTCGGCCACTAGAGCTCTTTTTCTAATGTACCTGGGCATCCTGTAGTGTTATTTGCTATACCTGGCTATATCCAGGTGTTCTAAAATAACTAGCACGCCTAGGTGGGGACAGGGGTGCGGTTTCTACGGAGACCCTGGGAGCAGCTCTGTGGGTGGGTGTGTTATGTGTGTATGCGTGTGCATGTCCCCGTGCCCCCTGGGAGTGTGCTGCGTGTGCGTGTACAGTTACGCCTGTTCAGGGCCTGGCAATGACTTATCCATCCAGCTTTGAACAGAGCATGCAGGGGAGGTGAAGACTCCCCAGGGACCTGGGAAGTTGTGCTAAGAGGAAAAATTTTCTAGTCAGTCTCCCCCTTGGAATCATCCTTAGAGCTTAGGATCTCAGCTGACCCACCCTCAGAGGTTGGATGGATCTGGTCATCCAACCTCTGAGGACTGGTCAGCTGAGAAGTTCCCTTAGTCCCACTCCTTCACTACCCAGGAAGATAACTGAAGCCCAGAGAGCAAAAGGGACTTGTCCAAAGTCACACAGCCATCAGAGAAGTAGCTGGAACTGGAATCAGAGTCTCTTGGCTCTAGCCCAGGGCTCATTCCACTGCATACATGGACCCCTTCTGATAGAAGTGCACCAGCCGAGAAAGCTGAGCCCCTGAGACTTTAATGGCAGCCATCTGCTCCCCAAACTGCAGAAATAACTATAATAGTGGCAGCATTTATTGAGCTCTTACTGCATGCTAGGCGCATTCACTGACATGGCAACTCCACGTTGTAAGTTCGATTATTGCCCTTGTTTAAGGATAAAGAAGCAGAGGCTGAGACTTGTGTCAGGTCACATAGCTGCTAAGTGATGGTCACTTTAAGCAGATGTGCACTTGGGACCCCAGTAAACCGGGTTGGGTCTGAATGACTGGCAGGAGTGAGGGTGGGTTGAGATGGACAATAACTTAATGACCGGGGTCTGAACCCTCTCTGTGCAGACCAAGGGCAGTGATGTCTCCTAGCCACTCCTCCTCTGGCCCAGCTCACTGAGAGATGTTCCAAGATTGACGTCCCAGACAGGGCCGGGACATGATCCTGTCTCCACCTTGCAAGCCCTGCCTTTCAGCTCACCCTTGGAGACAAGACACTTTCTCTTCTTTTCTCAGGAATCCACCCGCCTCATGCCCCCACCCCTGTCTTCCCAACCTCCTCAGCCCAGGCCAGTCACTGCGCACGGCGGCCATTGTCCCAGCATCCCCGCCACCACACAGGGGTACTGTGTGCTCACTGGCTTTCAGGAACATAAGTAGCTTTTTGGTGGACAGCCAGTAAAGGGGACTGGATACGGGCAGAGGGGGTATACAGCCCCCATCCCCAGGGGACTGCCCCGGGCATGTTATCGAGTGCTCCTGAAACCCGACGCCCTGCTCGGTGGGGCAG